>JAODKF010000046.1:32608960-32623126 GCA_026779585.1 Mormyrus proboscirostris
CTGATGGAAGAAGCTGTCCCTCATCCTGCTGGTTCGGGACCGGATACTGCAGTACCTTCTACCTGACGGAAGTAGCTCAATCATGGATCAACCACGACAACTAGCAAATGAAAAACTAAAAAAAGTACAAAGCTAGCAACAAGAACCAAGTCCTTCTGCACTGGCATGTTGAGTACCTGAAGAACTGCAGTGCACACTCGTTCACCTTCCTGCCTTCCTCCAGACACTTCCTGGGATCTTTCTCCTCCCAGCGGCACAGCATGAACTCTTTGTTGGGTTTGTCACACTGAGAGCCATAGTGGTGGGCAGCTGCCTTCAGCACCGCTGATGAAACATTCACCTGTTGAATGCAGACGTCCATGAGACAAGTGAATGCACATATATGCACAACTGCTAACATCCCTGTCAGATATATAGTCACCTGGCCACCAGACTCCAAAAACACTTCCATTATTCAAAATGTAACCATGTGCAATTCCACAAAACATTCACTTACAAATATCTTTATATAATGCAAAAGTGTACATACTCAACCTGGGTACCTAATGAAGGATCTCACCTAGTGTTACTCAGGCATCAACACTAGCTGTTGCGTCCCAAAGCAAGGACAGTAACTGCACACAAATTGTTGACATCTCAAAACTAAATCCCAATCAGCCAATATCACGTGATATTTTGTGCTTTTCATGTAAGGTTTGACCTGCCGATTTTCATTTAAAAGTCCACTTTTAATAAGGTATGGTTAACACATCCCAGGTAGACAGAAAATGGAGTAAAACAAACTTGACGGACATGCCCCCCTGGCCCATTCTAAACACACGCAGAGATGCATTTCTCCCAAGGTACAAATACATTTTAACAGGTAACTTAAGTGACATTGTAGGACCCAGGCTGTCCCCATGCCTTGTCCAGTCTTACTTTCTATGCTGTATATGCTTTTAAGATGCAAATCTTTGTAAAATACAGATTTTAACCAGTGTAGTTCAAACAGGTATAACGTGAAAGTGATCATATTACTCTTGACACAATGTTTTCATTAGGCTTTCAAGTTCACCCTCCTCAAGTACATAAGGTGCAGGAATGGGGGCATAATTGCACAGGCGTGGGTTCTTTCATAAATGACTGGCTCTGGTGGCAGCTCGCACAATTAACACATACTCCACCATCAAATATCATCGCTGCGTATAAAGTGTTGCATAAGCATATAGCTGGATGATAAATATATCGGTTCCAGCCAGCTAGTCAGAGTTCACATGCAAATACAGGAAAATACATCAAACTCGAAATTTAACTCGTTGATACGAAGATCATAAATCTGGCTGGTCGGGTGGTTAACAATAACAATTATTCCACGCTGTATGCTCTTTACACGATGCTTAGATAATGACAGGACTATGCAAAACCACTAAATGGAGCTTGTTAGCTAATACGGCGCTAGCTAACTAGTCAGACATACCTCTTCAACATTAAGCTCCTGTAGAGTGGGTAGCTCTACCGTACCCGGCATGGCGCAAATTATTTATCCTCCTGTACAACAAAAGAAAAATACAACTCAAGTAAGTTGAGAAAATGAAATATACTCAAGGTCCCCGTTAGACAAGAGGACAAAACTTCGTCCCGGCGTACAAGGCCGCGAGAGGAAGGTCAAGCTATAGCGCATGCGCAAGGTGGATATATCCGCCCCCGTGTCGGATCAGATTACTACTAGGAGACTGTGCGCTTGTGTCTGCCATGTTGGCTCTACTGAAATTTAAGGGGCATCTGAATATAGCAGCAAAAGCAAGGTTTCCCTACTGTACGTCATACTCATACAATCGTTACAGTTATTATTGGTCATTTAATATTATTCTTGTTTTCGAATTGTTCATATTGATGTTACTGTCGCTAGTATAACTTTGTATTCTTTACTACCTTTATTAGAATACTATCAATATAATTCATAAATTAGTATTTGTCACACCGAAATTACATATACCAAAAAATGTCAAATGATTTGATGTAGAAGTGAAAAATATACTACCCCTCTGCATTGGAAATGAAGAGTTTTTAGTTTTTAAGCTAGTTATTTTTAAGATAAACCACAACATGTTATGTGGCCACAGGCAAGGGCGAATTGCTAATATTCTGAGGGGGCACAATTTGAGTAGGGGAGTCCTCCCCCCCCCCCCCCAAAAAAAAGAGAAAATAATGACACCATTTTCTGTAATTTGACAGGACTGGGGCTTTCTGACGTTTTTGTCAATAATATTGATTTTTTTTTCCTTTGCATCTGGAGGTAACAAATGGAATTCAGTTCTTCCGTTTCGTTAACAGCCCCTATAATCATGTGATATTGGTGGTAAACACTTTCAGCTCACTGTCATGATACTCACAGAGGTCTCCTTTAGTAATGTTAAATAGCATGCTATGCTATTGAAAGTCAAGACTAGCTAGCGAGCCAAAAGGCTAAACAATCGGATTGAGGCATGGCGAACTATAACAGGTATAGTAGCCCATTATCTTGCAAAGCAAACTCTCAAATGCAATTAGGTATAAATAGTTGCAATTAATTTTCGCACACTTCTGAGAAAGGGCATGACACTTGCGGCATCAACTCAAGGCAAAGTTCTGAGCGCGTGCGTACCTGCTGTTGCTAAGTTCGTAAGAAACCGATAACACAGACAAGGGGGTGTGTGGCTTTTAGAGGTATGATATGTATGACAATTGGAAGAATACGTTTGACTCGTTGTATAAAATGATCATAGATACATATTAATTAAAAAGTAATAAAATGAAATAAAAAAACAACTTCAGCTATCAAGTGCCCCCTCAGCGTCAGTGGACGTGATGGCACGGTGATTAAAAAGTAATAAAATTAAATAAAAAAACAACTTCAGCTATCAAGTGCCCCCTCAGCGTCAGTGGACGTGAAGGCCTCATACCTCTGGGCCTGGGGTTCACTTCTCCACCAAAACTCCATCTGTGTAAAATTTAGATGGTCTCCCACTTGTAATCGAAAGATTTCAGGATCAAATCCCCCACCAGCAAGTCACCACTGGGCAAGGTACCGTCCCCAAGCACTGCTCCCCGGGCGCTGAATTAGCTGCCCCCTGCTATGTCACGAGAGTCACATATGGGTTAAATGCAGAGGACACATTTCGTTGTTACGTGGTGTGTTGAGAATAACCACTAATCACCACATTCTAATTCAAATGTCATTGTGGGGTTTCGTCTAGCTACTCCAGTTGTCCCCTTCAATCCAAGAGCATACTAAGGTGAATTAGAGATACCGAACTGTCCACAGGTGTGAATGTGTGTGTGCCCATTGAGAGCTGTTCACTGCCTTGTGCCTGTAGATTCTGGGATAGGCTCCAGTGAGTACAGAAAATGGATGTGTGTGGAAGGAAGACCACTGCTGTCTGAAATCTCTTGGACTTTAAGTATGTCTTTTTAAAAGTAATTGATGCTGTGTTAGCAATGAAACTCCCATATTCTTATATACAGCCTTAACTTAACATTAGCCTTATATACAGCCTTAACTTAACATTAGCCTTAACATTGTCTACATCAAAACTTTGGAATCCTGCAGATAATTTTAGCTACATTGTGATGGAGAATTATTTATGGTGAGTATTAGATAAGTGTTATATTGCAATATTTCCTAAGTAATGGTAACTTGCCAAAGAAACAATGTACGATACTGCGAATGTATAAAATACTTATGACAAATTATTTTTCGTTATGACCAAAGCAAACGAAGACAACAAGAGAAACGATCCATTCATAGCAACTGAAATTTGAAACTGACAAATTATTAGTATTCCATAGAACAGTCTATAAAGATGGACATTTTCTGTGAAATGTCATCTTAAATATTACATCACCTGAATGTGTTGAGGAATGGAATAGGTTTCTTAGAATATTCTGCTACTGTTGTAGAAATATTTCTATTAATCTAAAGCACTATTTTAAGCTTCCTATAATGTTCTAACAAGGCAGACCTACTGTAATGCATATTGCACTGACTGTTCTGTTACTTCAGTAAAACATTTCCAAAACAGAAAATTTCCACATTTTATTTTGAAGAATGTAAAGTGTAACATTCCAAGAACATTCCCATAACCAGTAATCTTCAGCCAAGAAGTGGCTTCAGAAGTTGTGTGAAACACATCAAAACAGATGGAATTTAAAATGAGGACTTGAAAAATTGGTGAGGTCACCAAAGGGAAAACATTTTTTGTTTGGCTCACCTGCTGTTTGAATGTTCTATTAATGTTTTGACCATTTATATATATATATGAGTGTCGACCAACATTATCTTAAAAGAGAGTCAGTTCTTTCAAGTGCTTTGAATGGGCCGCAGAGTAATTTTTGGTTTTCATTTTTGTATTTTTTTCAGTTTTATCATTCTTTCTGGAAATTCTATTTTGAACTCCTTTCTGAAATATAGTGCTGCTGTCTCCTGCAAGGGCTAAAAACCTTTTCAAGCAATTTTGGTATTTTGATATTGCTATTAACTGTTAACTAATCTACTTAATATTACCTTAAAAGATTAATTTAATATATGGAGCAAGGCTTGGTTTAAAATGTAATTGATTGAATCAAGTTAGTAACTAGAGAACAGTTTTAAGTATTTCTTATTTTTCCCACATCATTATTTAGACACATTGTGTGTCATCTGTGAGAAGTCATTTAATTCTTAAAGCTACATTACTGAGGATGTTTAAAATGTTCATAATGGTAAGTAAACTGATAACTTTCAACCTGGTCTGGGGTTAGCCTGTGTCATACTGGAGTTAATCAAACGTTTTGTATGCTGAAGAAAATGTAAAACACATTTTCCTGTTGATGAGTGCTTTAACTCTGGGATCTTTGATTTGAAGTGAATTGAGTCTGTCAGGTTTTCAGTGAAAATTTCACTCTAAAAGCCAAATGTTTCCTTGATAAACATGTCAATACAGTCTCAACTCCATACAGTACTGGACGACGTCATGGAGAAAGAATGACTGTGGTTTAAATCTAATTTCTGTGGTAGGAATGAGGTACCCAATTGAAGAACAGACTAGCTGGAAAAAGATGTAGGAGAACAGGGTTGTCTTGGGTGAAGGAAGGGCTGGACTCCTGAAATATGTCAGGGAAAAAACACAGACTTTAGTATTTGAGATCTACCTTTAACACCACTGCATATGCAATGCAACAGTATCCTTAATAACAAATATTACATAGCATTTGGCAATGTGCTACTCATGAGCATACAGGACACATTGTGTCTTTGGTGAAAAAGGAGTCATTTTTTGCATTTTGTCAGAGACAAATGATACTTTAGCACAGATATGGAGACACTTCTTCTGGGTCACAGGCACTCAAACTGAAATGCAGCCTGCTCAGTGTACCTCCCTGCTAAGACCTCGTGATGGTTTCTGTATGGCGCAGAACACCCACATACACACAGTCACCTGACAGCTGGTAGCTGGGACAACAGAATGATCAATGTAATAATTGGAAACAAATGTATCACTTCAATAATATGTATGACTGTCATTATTCAAGGTTTCAGTGGGCTATATTTTAATGTGAACAGGAATACAGACTTTGGGGGATTTCTTTAAAAAGCAGTTATTTTATCCTAGTGTTTAGTTAACTTTGTAACAAGATATCACCAACATCAACAGTCTGTGTAGCTTGTATTAAATATTACCCACTGATAGGAAATGACGGTTTAAAATTGCCCCTTTAAGGCTAATTTGCATAATAACTGTAATTTAGAGATTAAGAAAAATACTTTTTAACGAGGACCCTTTACCCCGTTGTTCTGATTTTAAATCTGCCAGGTGTCCCTTTGTATTAAATCTATTTTCACATTCTGACGGACCTCGTTAGAGAACAGTTAAGCTTTAGCGTTTAATTATGGGCGTCGTCGCCATTAAATCTGAGGGGGAAGTGTCCCCCTCACATTTCATAATTATTCGTTTGCCCCACGACATATATCATAAAATATTACTTCACCCAGCGCTGTTTCTATTGTTTCACTAAGGAATTCAAGTCACTTGATCGATATGAGAATACACATGCCACTGAAAGACCACTCGGGGTTTTGCAAGAAATGGCATCTAATTCATTAAAAAAATTCTGGGGGGAAGGGTCCCCAGACCCCCCGCCAGTGTGCCCCCCCCCATTCAAAATGCTTCTGACGCAAATTAAGCATAATTCAGATATACTTTAAAAGGTTTATAAATTTGATTATTGGACTTAATTAAGCAATTAAATGTCCGAGGGCAGTAAAAATCATTAGTATGCGCTGACGATAATTGCAATCAGGAACTGTGTGATAGTTTCTTACTAAATTCTCGTTGACTATGAATAGCAATTAAATAAGTTTTGTTACTTGATCCGGGTAGGTGGCATCGCATTATGTTAAGAGACCACGTTTCATTAGCGGGACACTGAAAGCCTCTCATTTGGTTGCCTTAACAGCCGCAAGGTACAGTGGGCTCCTGGGGAAACGATATGTTGACAAGGCTTAAGCCATCGTATATAATAGCAATAGAACTTAAAGCCTACTTAGAAAAGCAGATTAGGTCCTGGACAGGGCGCTCAAGTGCGTGCAGCTGCACACTGTGAAGGGAAACACCCCGGCTGTTTCTGGAATTGATGCATCTTTTCATTTTTAACAGCTGACAGCACAATAGCCGTGATCATACGTGTTTGAAAAATGGGAAAACGTGCTGAAATTGCCCGCGTGCAAATGCTTAAAATTAAAGCGCACCCAACACGGCTTCCACTAACCTCGCCTCCAAACACTATACCACGTTAACTGAATCCCGCATGCGAATACACCAGATGGTGTATTTTGTGTGTATGGTGTATATGGTTTTGTTCATTTATGTTACACTCAGAATTTTATTTTAACAAATAGGCCTAATATAATAAGAACAAAGGTTTTAGAAAATATAACATGACATTTTAAGCAAAACGTATAGGCCTAATATTAAAACTTTATAATACTTATGAAACATTTTATTTGGACATTTTTTACATTAACCTGTAAAAGTTATTCATTTCCCATAGATCAAAATTTTTTCAATGTCTGATTATGATTGTGCATAATGTTCCGTTCAAAACAAAGCATCTAATGAATCGCTGTATAGTTAAGCATGTATGTGTTCACATTAAAACTCTTCAGTGACCGCCTGAGTGTATTAAATAAGACGGGTGAGTGCGTTTCTTCGGAAACCATAGGCCCTGGCAATGAGATCAGTCCCATCAAGCAGGCTGAAAGTCAGCTCCACTTTAGAAATAACAGCAGTGACGTCATTACTGGGCACAGTGACCCATGAAATACGCCGAGAACTTGCTTACCACTTTTGATTACTTCCTTCTCCTGCACTCTGCTGTATCTCTCAAACAAGCAGATCAATCCTAGTGCCGCCTAATTTGCTGGGGAGTGGTGGTGAAGCTTGCATAGGACGCCATATGGGCGTCAACGGACTATTCACAACGAACTATTCACAAAAAGCACGAAACTGTATATGCAGAGGTGGAAATTTCAGGTTCAGAAAGTAAAAATCCAGACCATGATTTTGTTTCAACCAACCAGTTGAGTACTCTGTGACTCTTTATGCTCAACTGGTTGGTTGAAAGTAAACCATCTGGATTTTTACTTTCTGGACCTGAAATTGCCACCTCAGTGTATATGTATATTTCCGCAAGCACGCACGTTTCCAGTGTATTCTCGCTTATTTTGCCAACTTCGTTTGCAAAATGCAATATGGAAATAAGAGTGGAATTCCACAATGAATCATTTACATGAAATAGTGTTAGTTTTGTTCGGTTTAATTTCATGTTGTACAGAAAATATGGTAACAATGACAGTAAATGGGTTGATTATGATAAAGCCGTTCACGTATTTTTCCCTCCATCTGAATAAATAAAGGACTCGCGCAGCCTTGCCTTAAGTCCAGCGGACCGCTGAAAACACACCGCGGTCGCGCCGCTGGATGACAGTGTGCAGTTCGTATGTGCTGCGGATCCGCTGTCCCTTCCAGCAGAGAGCCACCTGCTGCCTTATTTTACGCTATTATCGATAGTCGCGATCGCCTCTCCATCAGTGCTGTAGCAGCTCACAGCTGAAGTATCATCCACCTTCCGCTTCCAGAGGTCGTTTAAATAATTGCCCCTTTTCTTTGACTGCGTAATGGTTTTGGCATTCAGAAGGAGACGCGGCAAAGTGGCATCAAGTTTAGTTTGATACATAAAAAAAATGATTTCTGAGACAGAGATAGGTGGTCAAAATTCACAAGTGCAGATGTTTCAAAATGGTAGGAAGTGAATACCTGCACTAATTCATGCTCCTTAAGTGATCAAGCTGAATAAATAAATTAGAATATTTAGGGACTCCGAAACAAATTGTTAGTTAAAATTATTAAGAAATGCCAAACATGAAAGGAAATAAAAGATTGAGTCTTTTTTTCTACGGACTGTAGACAAGGTTATTTGGGTTAAGTATAAATTCCAAGTAGATATATATGTTTCTACTCACATGCAATACAAGTAAATTGTGTTTTCCCTGCAGAATATGGATATTATGAATAATGGACAACATAAACATTAATTATGGGCAAATGCAACTCCTGAGGAATGCCATGAGACAGTCTGTCATCTGCAGATATCCATGTGACTGGCTCCCTTTTGTATAACCAGCAGCCTAAATTCTGGTGGTGTCTAAGAACAGGCATCTCACCACCCTGCTATGGCTTGCATGCGAAACTGCAGAGATGGCGGAGGCTTTGTGGTAAGCACAGTACAGTACAGGGTGTGGAAGAGACACATTGGTCTGGTGTCTACTGAGGAGCCCTTAGAATAAGGCTGTGACTGAGAATTCTGGACTGTAAGCTCAAATGGGGAGACCATTTGAGTAAAGGCAGGGAAGGTCCTCTCCATCTGGAACGTTCTTCTCCATCTGGAACGTTCTTCTCCATCTGGAATGTTCCCAGTTGAAACGAAACACCAAAGAGCTCAGCTCAGTCACTGTCAATACAGACAAGAGCCCTGTGGCAGCTAACGGCTGATTGGAAGCTGGGGCAGGGTGAGGACCTGACGGGGGCGGGTTGGAGCAGTCAGCACAGAGAAGGGTTGACCTGCAGGGGGCAGCACAGGGTCACGGTTAAAGCACAGTGTATCAGGGCTACTTACTCAAACACACCTCATATCGACACATCTGTGAACTGTCACCAATTGACTTTGGATTGATGACTGCAGTTTTAGAGGTGGTCTGTAATTTTTATATTTATTTTTATAGTTGTGTTTTGTTTTGCACTGTCTTGTTTTGTATTGCATCACTCTTTGTCTTGCAGTGTCCTGGTTTGTATTGCACAAATGTCTGTCTTGCATTTTCTTGGGTTGTATTGCACTACTGTGTGTCTAATTGCACCTGTTCCATATCCTGCAAGTGTGCCATAAGAATTTCACTGTGTGCCTTGGAACTTATGTGATAATAAAACTTGAAGCTTGAAATTATGGTGGGACAAGGGAATCGAGGAGGAGGATGGGCAAGGAGGGGAGACGCCGCTTCTCACTTTCGATGTATCCGTGCAGAGCCAGCATACGTGCTCTCTCAGGGCTGCCAAATGGTAAGTAATGGAAGTCCTCAGGCAGACATGGCACCAAACGAGACTGTGGGCTGGGCTGCGAGGGTCTGTTGAGCTGGGGGGGGTGCTTTTTGTGCCTTGCCCTGCAGTTTTGAAACCAGACCTAGGAAGAATGCAATGGCATGATCATTCATTCATTCTCCAACCTGCTTTATCCTATTGGGTTGTGGGGGGTCCAGAGCCTATTAATTAGCCTCATCATATCTTTGGGCTGTGGGGGGGGAAACTGGAGTACCCGGAGAAAACCCCACAACACAAGGAGAACATGCAAACTCCACACACACATAACCCAGGCAGAGACGTGAACCCGGGTCCCAGAGGTGTGATGCAACAGTGCTAACCACTGCACCACCATGTCACCCCCATGATAAAACACTTCATCTGAAATTAATTCAGCGCATACACTGTGAGGCCTTAAAAAGTCACATGATGGTGATCACCTGGATGACCCTTCTGCTCAGCCCGGTCAGCTCGGCCAGCTTCTGCAGGGTCTGTGCATCCGGGTTGTTGTCCTGGGCGAACTGCACCTGCATCACCTGTTTGCACACCTGAATCAGTCACACATTGGTGTCCCGTGTATTGCATGCGCTAATTCATACCGTTCAGAGTGAACCACACTGCCCCCTTGTGTTAGCCGTGTGCATGCATGAATAAAACACGCACTCCCTACATCAGCTGGGCAGATACCCAAACAGAGAGTCTTGCACTGCAATCTGTCAGCGGCACCCGTGCGCATTTCCAAACGTGCAGTAAATCATGCGGCTATCTCTCAACAGCACTTATGCCGCTGCTCATTCGCACTAGTCGGCACCTGCGATGCATCACTCACTCACACACATCCAGCGCGCATCCTACCTGCAGCTGGTCCGCTGTGAAGGAGGTGCGTGCTCTTTTGGCTGGCTTGGGCTGACAGACCAGCTCCGATGGTTCTGCCCCGTCCAAAATGATCCCGTTGCCTGTGTACCGGTAAACAATATATGAACCCTACAGGTCGGCCCCCGCTGGGATCCCGGGCGACCACAGCTATCTGAGATGGTCCGTACCATTTCCAGTTGCACACTGCAAGCTCTCCAGCGTGGCCGCGTAATGGCTCCTGCACAGCACCTTGTCCTCCACCAGGCCGAACTCCTCCCCTGTGGAGAGCTGGCGCTTGCAGGAGAAGCAGGCGAAGCACGCCAGATGGTAGGCGTGTCCCCTGGCCCTGCGCACCCAGTCGCTCGCGTGGATGTGGCGTCTGCAACGGGCGCACCTTGTACCGAACCTACTGCGAGGGAAAAAGGGTGGGCTAGCAACAGGGGCTTGTGGGAAATCGTGATGGCTGATCTCCAGCCTCGCTGACCCCTTTCTGATTTATTCATCTGAGACAGGGTCACAGTGAGCCTAGAGCCCATCCCAGGAATCTCATGGTAGGGAACCTCAGCAACAGGATGCCATCATCAAGATATACACTCACGCACTGAGCCCAATTTAGAGATGCCAGTTCACATGAACTCAAGTTTTTGGACTCTAATTTATTTAGCAGATGTTTAACCAAAACGATTGAGAAATCAGGGTCAGACAGTCTCTGTTGCAACTGAGGTTAAATCTCTCTGCTCTCAAATCATAGGTTTTGAACCAGCAACCTTCTGATCATAGGGACAGTGCCCAGTCCCATTCTATCCCATTGAGCCACCCACTTGCCACCCCTTGACAAACCATCGCACACTGTAACCTTGCTGACTACACAAACACGTTTAGGAGGGCAGACTGGAGAAAACTGGACCATCTGTAAGGTCATACTGTAAACCTTAAAGACCTGCACACTGTCACCTAAATGTAAGCTCTGTGTTTGTTGTCTATAAAGCCTTCACTACCCCTTCACTGCCACTTCACCCCCCTTCACCGCCGCGTCATCACCTCCTCACTGCTCCCTCATCGCCCCTTCACCACCCTTCATCGTCCCCATCGCTCCGTCATCACCCCTTCACCTCCCTTCATTGCCCCTTCATCGCTCCATCACTGCCCTTCATCACCTCTTCACCGCCCCTTCATTGCCATTCACCTCCCTTCATCGACTCCATCACTCCTTCACCTCCCTTCATCGCCCCTTCATCACCCCTTCACCGCCCCCCATCGCTCCGTCACTGCCCGTCACTGCCCTTCACCGCCCTTCATCGCCCCTCATTGCCCCTTCACCATCTCAGTTTCCTAGCTTGAGCAAAAGCACTGGCCCAGTAACTGTATGTGATTTCTTTCAGGGGAGTTGAAACCAAAGATAATCTATTATGATTTGCACAAACATTCCCAAAACTGCAGCACTACTTTTACATAACTACTGTTATGTAAAAGTAAAGTACACAAACACACATTTCCCTGAAAGAGATCATTGAAGACAGAAAGAGCAGCGTCTGTATTGCCTGGCCGAGGGTGTTGGCAAGTTACTGGTACTGTAGGTCACACAGGATTTGCAGTGACACGCATTTCAATATAACATGGTTTGAGTGGCTTCAGGAAACATAAAGCACATTTCTTTTATGTCAGACAAGAGACTCTGCAGGTTATAGTCTATTAACATGTTTCATTCATCATCCATTTAGGTTAATTTAATCAAAATATTCATTTAAAGTTCTCTCAGTTTAATCCTTCATGGGATTAATCAAAAAAAGTCATTACTCGTGCTGTAGTCAAAATAAATCGTGTGGTTTCCCTGGTTTAACCCAAATTACAGTAGCCACACTCATATAGACTATATTTAACATTATATCTGCATTTATATTTAATTCACTTTTGGCTTAGAATGTCTTTATCCTGTGCTGTTTTTTGAGTGAATTTAAACAATTGAGTAATAATATAATATAATATACCGTAATTTAATATAACATAATATGATAGCTTTAAATGTTCAGCCTGCCTTAAGTCGTGCTTAGCACTCGCCTCAACAGGCAGGTTACGTGTTTTACCTCCCAGGAGCATATTACTGGATTCTCCCCATGACCCCACCGCAACAACTTTCTCCAGAAAAGCAGTTAGCTGGTCAATTTGTGCTCTTTTAATTTGTCCTGAGGATTAATAAGATCGCTTCTGAGAATTCATGTGCCAATATCTAGTTGTGTTAATAAAGAGTGGACGACTTGAAGCCCCTCCCTTTTTTGCACACTTCCTGTTTCTGCTGATTTTTGAGCCATAACAGTTAAAGCCCCTACAGTGTGGTGATATTACTGTTTCGTCCAATGCCGTGCTTCTCTCTCTCCCTTTTCTACCAATGAGGCATCAGCCTGTCACTCAGAGAGGCTTTATGCACCCAGGCTGCAGCAAAGGTTTGGGCTTTGATATATAAAATGCGCTCAATGCTTTCTAACTAGGAAGTGCTACAATAAAGGACATAGACCTCACACGTTATGTTCTGATGTTTTTTATTTAGTACTACACACCTCTACCTTATTGAATTTATACATATATATATACATAAGAAATCAGAAAAACATACATATATAAAGATCTAACCCAATAGCATGGAGGCAGGTTGTTGAACATTATTGCGCTCTGTGCCGTGTGAGTTTCCTCCACAGATGTCTCTAAATTGCCCATAATATCCAGGATGTTCCCCTTTATTTTATGCTTCCTAGTAAAGGGGGGATGGAAAGTCTAGTGAACTCCCCCTCCGCACATTGAACCTATAGACAATAATTATATACAATCTGTACGGATGGTATTTGGGGATTTGAACTACTTATGCACTGATTGCTAGAAGGGAGATGCGGGAACCTTTGTGTCTGTGGCCTTGCTATGTCACTCTCGGCTGCTGCCTATAAACAAGGGGCCAGCTGAAGCCACCACCACCTTCCACAAGCTAAACCTGTGTGGCTGCAGTCAGCTTTGGTCTACAGACACGCTGCAGCCTGCATAGTGCAGCAAAGTCCAAACACACTTCAGTTTCCTGCAATTACACATCATGAGCTGAGCTGTCAGTCTCACATGAAGAGTTGCTCCCCCCATCCTGACTGCTGATCACATTCTGGCGTACGTCAGTGAAAAGGCCCATCTGTAGCAGACAGCCTGCTCCCCACCCCTAAAAACCATATACCTGCTTTCCCTCAGCAAAGCTCATTCATTGCCACATGCACGCCCACCTCTAACCCTGCAGAAATATAGTCTCTTTGCCAGTTGTACAATCAACCCTTTGACTATTATCTGGGTATAAAAATAAAAAACTGCAAAAAAAAAATATATATCAATAAACTGAGATATGTCACAGTTGGCATGTTACAGCCAATTTGTCAGAGGTTAGGGCCAGGAATCCACACACCGCAATCAGAAAACAGAGTCTGAAGCTGCCAGACTGCAATGGATACAAGGGTGCAGAACTGATTTCAGCATCGCTAGGGACCAAATCGCCCCTGAACCCCCCACCCCCAAAAACACACAGTACTCCCACAGCATCGCTAGGGACCAAATCGCCCCTGAACCCCCCACCCCCAAAAACACACAGTACTCCAACAGCATCGCTAGGGACCAAATCGCCCCTGAACCCCCCACCCCCAAAAACACACAGTACTCCAAC
>JAODKF010000046.1:32623226-32634128 GCA_026779585.1 Mormyrus proboscirostris
GAACCCCCCACCCCCAAAAACACACAGTACTCCCACAGCATCGCTAGGGCCATATCCTTACTCTCCATAACCAGATCTACGCCCTTGAATATGTTGTTATGTAGCTGATGGTGGTCAAGGGACTCGAACCTCTTGGTGGATTTCAGTCAGCTTGGGCGTCTACCAGCCTATTGTTGTTATTATTTTTAAGAAGAAGAGGAAGCAGCACATTCTCCCGTGTCTGGCCAGGTACCTCCCATGGCCCTCTGCTACCATCATCATCTGCTGCCTATTTACCTTCACTTAATATAAATTACTATACCTGTCATACTATTTGCAATATTGGCCTAAGTTAAATTAGTTACATTTCCTGAAATATTATGTAACTCATTTTGGTACATTTAAAATAAATTTTGTCTTTGATTTCTCCAAAAACAAAATCTCATAAAACATTAATAATACCTGAATAAGTATTGAGCAATAATAGAAAAAGAAAAATAATTTTAACAATTTTAATTAATTTTAAAGTATTTATTATTTACATACTACTAATATGAATGCAATAACGCTCTTTCCTGTTATATAGAATATTCTTTGTCAAACTGGCTACAAACCTTTCATAAATACATTAGTTAGTCACTGTTAAAATTATACAGAGATACATGTATTCAAAATTACACTTTAGAAATTTAGATCTAAGCAAATAAGTTTTCATTTCTAACAGAAGCTGTTAGAAGCTAATATTTCCTTTTCATTTTGGTTAAATACATTTTTCATTTTGATAAAAAAGTTTGGTATTTGCTGTTTATTGTGTTCAAATGCAAGATCATTACTTTATATACAAGTATAAGGTTTAGAATACATTACATTACATATAAATACATTACATTATATATAAGCTGGATCGGTACGGATAATATAAACAGCAAAAAATAACAACATAACAGGTATAATTTTATCTTTTAAACTTATATTTTATTCACATGTTAGGCTATCATATATTTAAATTTGTACCTTCATTAATCTTATATTTGAAAATAAACCGTATACACAAAAAAGTCTAAAATTACGATGTTGTTTAACGTTGTGATATAAGATTATGGTGTACATTAAAATAGAATACACTTTGATATAAAGTAGTCTAAATTATAGACTATGTTGTGGTTATCACAATATTTCTTGCTTTTGTAAAATATGATCTATAGTGCTATAGCGAACATACTACATTTATATCCTATAATTAAATTAAAACGTCATAATAAACATTCTTTTGCTGCATGTGATAAACAACCAATTAGCTGTTTCTAGAAACAAACTAATTTTTTCCATATAGTGTTGCCCTATTTTGTAAATTATCTTGTGTTGGTGTTACTAATGCCATTCAGCGTCTACTGAAATTTATGAAAAGTAAACCACCTTACGTACGGCTATTTCAAGTGTCAATTACTGATATAGACCTATACACACACATACACACACACACACAAATGTATAAAACAATTAAAGAAGAGCATTTAAAAAGATTTACACATCTAATTAAGACACGGGCAATGTCTGCCCCGACTATACGTAAGTTGTTTTGAACACGCTGCATCGTTTATATTATATATGGTATGACAAGCAAACAAGGGATTTTACGTGTATTTGCTTATTTCACTTATATTAAACTAGGTTCTGGGCACAATTGGGGTTTATTCTCTGTAACTATAATAATACAATCATCCGCATAGTCCAAAGAAGTTTATACGCTACAGTCAGTGATTGCATTGGGCCGGTAGGCTACATTGTGGTGTTACGGTTTATTTAGTGATCCTCTTAACTGGTTACAAGTGCATTTTACTGTAGATGTATGATGGCAGATTCCTCAGTTTTAGAAAACTGAAATTAAATTGTAAATATTCGGAATTGTCCATGCACATACTTCAGGCTACTTAAAAGGCATTCAATTTTATATTCATAAATTGCTAGGCTACATCACCTTTATAACTGCATACATATTTGTCATATTTTACAAACGTGGGGGATAGATCCTTTTCTTCACTAGCATGCGTCTTATGCGTATTTATCTTCGACCTATTTGCGTCTCCAAACTTGATTAACAGGATCACCCTTTGAACCAAAACAGCGGTATCTCTTCGTTTTTCTCTTATCAAATAAATACAGAATGAGCTCGTACATGGTATAATCTACGGTAGACCTAGTGAATAACAAGGTGAGTACCGTCACTGCTTGTGAATTATTCACATGGCTTTTGGAAATTTACTTCTAAATGTATAACAAATGAAAATGTTTACTTTTCTTCTTCATTTTCGGTTTTATGAACACTGTAACATTGGTTTTGGCCATGTCGAGGCACGTGACTTAATGCAGACCCCCCCCAGAGCGCTTAGTGAAAGGGCACTTAAGTGCATTTCAGTCAGTGACAGAAAGCAAAAAGTTTACTTTTGTTGCAGTTGCACATTTTTTTACTTGAACGCATGTAAGAATCAACCCCAATTGTGATTTTCTTTTAATCGTACTTAATGTGTAAAATAGACGTAATGCAATTATTCATAAATTAAATGTAATGCTTGTATTAAAACAAATATACGTTGCATACAAATTCTTAAATATTACTTGTACCTGAGCCACCACATACACTGCGGCGTTTTAGTGTGTTTTATGTGAGTAATACAATTAAAAAGCGGGAACCTTAGCTCTCACAAAGCTGCAACCTTAGGCTGGGGATTTATTTTCACTGAAATGAAAACATTGCTTAATATGGCAGAAATTTAAAACTTACCTACCTGTAATAATCCATTTTACAGTAAATCTCTCTGTTTTTGACGTAGCAGGTGTTGTGCTGACGTAGCGACGTCCTGCAGACAGAGCACTCCAGACACCTCACGTGCCAGATCAAATTGTTCACCTGTTCAAAAAAGCCAAAACATTAGTATAAAATATTGCATCGTTCTCCATTATATGTAGTAACTATAGAAATAGCAAAATAATGTAAAGTACTGCTGTTATTTTGCTAATATGCTATTTAAAAAAGTAATGTGCTTTGATTTTGTAACATTTCTTTCAGTTAATCGAATGACCAGAGAAACGCTTGAAATCGGAAGCTACGGCAATAATGCGTTATGTCGAGGCCCCGGATTGCCATAGTCAACAGTATCCAAAGTAGCATATCAATTTGTTTCATTTACAAAATAAAATATTACGTAATTTGATAATTTTCTTCTGTTGTCTTACCATTTTAATTGAATATTTCTTATAGTGATTTAATTGAAGAATGACACGCATGCAACGGGCATGCAAAATACATTCGTGAGAGAGACAGAAAAAGATTTTATTTTTAGTATTTGGCGCTGTTAACGCATAGCCTCACCTGAAGCAGGTATCTGTCCAGGATCTCCAACCCACAATTCGCACACGTGTTCTTTCCAGTGGACAGCACGGAAGATGTGGATGACGCAGGCGACCATATGGATGGTGCTGACGGTGAACTCGGCGAGGAGCCAGTGTCCTCTTTTTCCATATTCGACTTTATGTATTGTCCATTCGAGTGAGACTGTATTGAGGAAACGCGGGGCATTTAGCAGAAGGAAAGCCACTTATTTC
The DNA here is from genome assembly GCA_026779585.1 of Mormyrus proboscirostris. Lineage (NCBI taxonomy): Eukaryota > Metazoa > Chordata > Actinopteri > Osteoglossiformes > Mormyridae > Mormyrus > Mormyrus proboscirostris. The sequence goes on from JAODKF010000046.1 coordinate 32,626,809, forward strand.
CTTTCCGTTTGCAGGTGACTGCAACGCGTCTCTCAGATGTTCTGGACTTGGAGAATTGCGTACCGAAGCGATACAGACCATTTCGATTCTTAACCGACGCTATGACAGCTCGGTGAACCAATTGCATCTTTGTATTTCAAATTACGTTTAGTGTTTTGAAAAAGCGAGTTCACTTACGTAATCCAGATAAACAAAGTAAAACGGCAGACTTTAAGTTGTTTCAACAATATGATGAACGTTGTATCATTTTGTGGATGAAGAAACAAAAAATGTATAAAATAAGGTTGATCACAGTCAAAAACCAGGCACCTAAGTGGTTGGAAGATCGATGGATGGATGAACTTAGAACACGAGTTTTTTTTTTTTTTTTGAAAATTAGTTTGATACTGAACTCGGATGAAATGCATTAAGAGGTTAAACTGAACAAAAACCGTAAGTTATATGTTTATTTTTTATAGTCGGTGTTAAAAGACATTTTCAACACAGCACAATAATACAATAATATATCGTGTCTATCCGCTTTGTTCATAACCTGAAGAGTGCACTGTACGCTCTCTCACCATCCTCTGCGCGTAACCGGTTTTCGGCCACTTAGAGTATAGCTCCTGGAAAAATCGCTTTCAAGACAAATTTCATGGCAGAGCCTCAAAGAAAAGTCAAATCATTGGTTTCTCTTCCGGGAATTAAACCTACCCAAATGGATTTATGCAAGCTGTCCAAAAAATAATCAGAGATTTCTAAAACATTTTAAATATTGTTCTTTTTAATGAGCCAATTTAGACGTGGGTTGTTTTTTTCCTTAAGCGCTTAACCTCGCCGCCATGGCCCAATGCAACCATAGGCTGCGATAAACTACTAGAATTTTTAAATTGTTTAAACACTGAGAAAATGAAAATAGAGTGTCATTTTAAACTGTCAATTACAGAAGGCATCTGGCCGCCCCAAAAGTGCCACAATCTATTTTCAATAGCTGCAATTTCCCTAAACATAGATTGAATTTGAAGAGAATGGATAGAAAGACTAACCATTCAAATGCCACAAAGAAAAAAAAATACGCCGTTTCAGCTGCAGCTGGGATCCCCGTGCGTAAAAATGAACTATTGCCTGAGCTCAAATAAATACAGAATGAGCTCCTACATGGTATATACGCGATTAAGGCAGCATTCAAGGTAAACGGCAAGTTTAAGGTCAAGGAAATTCGTGCTTTTATTGATCAATATCTAAACAAAATTAATCTTGTTGGTACCGTAATCAAACTAAGGTTGCTGTAATGCAAATGTATGATTGTACGATGGAGGATATCTGTTGTAAGGACAATTTAATTTAGCATAGCTTTTTAAAGAGCTGTCAATCATATATTATGTATATAGGTTTGATGAATTAGTTATTTTCTATAAGAGGCCGTGAAAATCGAAAATGTTTGGGTCCCGTATATGTGAACAAAATTTAACTATCAGATTATGATGAAAGAATTACCTCTTTTACAGAAAATCCTTTTGGGAACGGTTTACGTCCCTCTCGTAGAGGAGTAAGTTCTTCATTTTTCCAAAACATGTCCAATACATCCAGGCCAAACTAATCCACAGCGACGTACGAACTTCTGGACTCCAGTAGGTTACGTTGCTTCGCTTTAATGTTGAACAGTAAACGCCGATTGGTGCATTCTTTGTATCACCAATACATCGCGAATCCAGATTTAATCCGTGTTTAGAAAGAGGAATGCATAAGAAACAAGTTCCCTTTAAAATGTATTCTTATTTCAGTAGAAGGTCCGCGCACTCAGAGGGCGACTTCAGGAAATTGTTAGCAAAGACGGTATTGCAGTTGCGATTGTTCTTCCACTTTTCCATCTGAGCATGGAGTTGCTGAACCACAGGACGTATTATAAGGATGCGGGATTGGCAGATCTGCTCCCTATCTCCGACAGAGCGCTGGGCTACGATAGACTGATGCAGACTGATGCGGGGCACGTTCTATCCACTTTCTTTGAAACCGATTATTTTACGTGGGATGGAGGAGGGCGGTTGGGGGGGCTGAGGTCCTTAAAAACATCGGTGTGTAGTATTCCTGCTAAAACGATTCCAAAAATAATCCGTGGGTGGATTAATTGCCATGTCTATATAATAACAGTTATTACATTAGATTCAAGTACAGCAGGCATATTTCATGAATTATACCATTCATCGGAAACATGGATGTAGCGGAGTGCGCAAATGTTTTCCAGTTCCATATTTCAGTGACCGTTGTAGAAGAGGGGTAAAAGTTAGAGCCTGAAAATGTCTCGATATTTCACAAATTTCAGAACTTTTCATTACCATCACAAAATATTATATATAAAACATTATATATAATATGATATATAAAACACTATATATAATATTTTGTGCGCTAAAATTAAGTTAAAGAAGATGGACTACTATGACAGGTTTGTGGCTGTAATTTTTTAGCGGAATAATTGGCAAAAAAACTCATTTGGAATTTCATATGCTACGTCTACGCTCTTTCCGATACAAATTCAAGAACAGCTCGACTGCAGTGAAATGCTATGGAGTGCAATCCTACACATTACACATAATAAAAGACAGACTTTTGGAACACTATGCTGGATAATAAGATTTGTGAAATCTTTAATTACACGAACCGAATTTACATTTATGCAACTTCTATATATTCATCCCATCAAATAAAAAATTAATTTTCTAGAAGCAGATACAATTATTGGGAATTAGTTTAAAATATATAGAAATAAACTGTTAAAATGAATTAGCAGTGGTGACGTTATCGAGACATTAATATGGCTCAGTATATTTCAAATAAAGTTTTGAGATGGAAATAAGCATGTGCGCTTCGTAAAACTTTACTACTTAAATTTGATTAAATATTTCTGATTTTTTTTTTTAGAATTGATGAAATATGTCAATGATAATAATAGTAATAATAATAATAATAATAATAATAATAATATGCTGTTGTTGTTACTATAACAATAAACCACTTTTTTCTATCAAATGTCTATGGGGTTTCCTGCTCTATTTTGGCTTGGTTATCGCGATGAAGTACTAGAGAAACTAGTAGTTACATTACACTAAATAACTGTACCCAATGTCACTTTTCAGTGCCAAAGGAAAAAAGATAACGACATTATTTAGGAAATTTGCCATGCCTCTCGACATCTACAGTTTTTGTAGGCTATAGTGGCCGACCAATAGTTTTAATTATTTCATAATATATTTTTATACTAAACTGAAATATTGCATTTTAATAATTATATCTAATTCATACTGACCTTTATTGACATTATTTTATTAGGAATCGATATTTTTTGTTTTATACGACCTGTCAAAAGATCACTGAGGCAAAACAAAACTATTTTCCGTAGCCTACTTCGCAATTAAACACATATTTGAAGGTCTTAAGGACTATTCTTATAATTTGCACAATAGCAAATCTTTAGTGATGAACAAACACCAAATCGACAGAAGCGATATTTGATTTTGTATGTTGGCGTCGCTTGTTGGGTGGGCGAACGTAACACAGCGCTCTTTTATATGGAGATCCCAGTGCACTGTCTGGGACTTAAGATATGCTTCGACTGGAAACTCTGATGTAATTCCGTCTTTAAATTTAGTAAGCTCAAGTCATGCTAAAATCAAGAAATACGTTGAGAAATCCGGACTTTATTAAAGACCCCAAAATTACATTTTGGTTAACGCGGTTGGCAAAGGAAAAGAAGACATCAGTGTTCGATTCTCCGCCGCGGCCCAGTGTGTGTCGCGTGCATAGCGTGCCGTCCTCCAGATTCTCCGGTTCCCCTCCCCACCGTCCAAAAACATGCTGGTGAACTGGAGTCGCCAAATTGTCAATAGGTGTGAGTGGTTTGGAGTGCCCTGTAACAGATCTACCGTTATTCCTTGCCTTGTCTCCGTTCTTTTCGGGATACGCTCCAGAACACCGTGACCCAGAAATAAACGAGCGTTATAGAAATTCAAGGAATGGATAATACTAATGCGATGCATTTGTTGATTTTTTTTTTTCTTTTTTCGTCTTGTTTTGTAATGTACATTATCCTCCTTTAAAGGCATTTATGAAGACATCTTTATGCCGTCCTATTATCCCCATGCTATGGCTAAATAAGACAACCTGGTAGTTGGCCTGGAAAAAAAAACAAAAGTAATTTACAAATGAGTCAAGATTATATGGTGGAATTATATGATTGGCCACACTTATAGCCAGTGGTACCATAGAGGGGGAGGGGGGAGAGGGGGTTGGACGATCCCAAGGGCCTCTGAATGGCAGGGGTCCTACAAAAATTTGTAACATAATTGGATTGGTCCAATGTTATGTGCACTCAGGGACTGGTCTTTATGATATCATCTGACTCAGGGATTTGACATGGAGGTCGCTTGCTCACTGACATTCAGGGAGACATCATAGCGTGGATCCCAGGGTAGGGTGGGGGGATGGTAAAGACATGCTCTATCCCCATTTTTACAAGACAGAATAATGACCCAATGTCACCCCCACCTGACTGAGATCCCAAGAAGCCCCAGCAGGTTTAACAGACTCAACAAGCTTTATAAAGTGAAATGAAGTCCTCAGATTCCCTGCATATCAGCCCTCCCTCCTCTGCGCTCACAGGTCATCCCAAGCTCTGCTTCTTGGAGCCTGTTGTTACTGGCACAGTATTATGGTTATTCTACAGCTTCATTTCAGAGACAGCAAGGGCATGTCGGAGTCATAGATCCTTAGCAGGGCGGTTCCTGGCCCACTGTGCTCTCCACTCACAGCACATGTACACACACATAAACGCTTATCTACCCGCTAAGTTACTGTAACACACATACATATTTAGAGCATAGACATTCAGACCAATAGACCCACGCCACAGTCCGCACTCCTGTGTGTATAAATCGACACGCCTATCACATTGTCGCACCTCTTGGCTCTCTGATTGTAACAGTTTTAACATGTTTCTTAAAATTTCTCTATTTTCATGAATATTTTATTTCTGAAATAGACTCCCCGTGCAGTGAAAGGTTTGGGCGTGTGCCCTTTCGCATAGACACGAGTGTCCAAACCTTCGAGTCGTCTCCCTGGCTCACGCACTTATGGCTGCAGTCTTTGAGCCTCTCACACACAGTGCGCAGAACAAGATGCTGGGTCATCTGTGTTGGGACGCGAACGTTCAGGAGATCAGACAGAAAAATTCCGCTGTAGTGTGGCAGAGCTGCAGTGGGTAGCAGTGTAACATCATGCCGCTGACGCTCCAAAAATGTCCAGTTAGGTGAGCGGAAGTCTCTAAACTGTCCATAGTGAGCAACTGTGTGTGTGTGTGTGTGTTTGTATTCACCACAATAAAACCTTTTATTGCAATTTTCAGGTCCCCACAATATAAACCAAAATTTTCTAAAAATCTGTAAATGCAATAAAAAAGACAAAATGGCCATAATTCTGCAGTTTTGATTTTGTTTTGTCACGTACATTATCCTCCTTTAAAGGCATTTATGAAGACATCTTTATGCCGTCCTTTTATCCCCATGCTATGGCTAAATAAGACAACCTGGTAGTTTGCCTGTCTTGGCGTGAAATAGGAGTATGATATCTAAAGCTATCAGAACTAGGATTAGGGGTATGTTCCGTAATAGTAGGAATATATGAAGTGTGTGTGTGTGTGTGTGTGTGTTGGAGGGAGGGTGTTTGTGTGTGGCATGCCGTTCACTACAGCATCCCATCCAGGGTGTCTACTGCCTTGTACTCTGTTGTTCCTGGGCTAGGCTCTGATCTAGTATTGCTGATCAGTATCAGAAACACCATACTCCGTGTGGTACTCCTGAATAAGTGTCTTTAGTCAGGGAGTATGTATACAAGATACTTTTGTAGGTAGTCAGCAATACTATATGTTTTTTTTTTTTTTTTACCAGTTTATTTTTACCCTTGCATCTGTATGATCTGGTGAAGATGCCGGTTCCTGATGGCTCTACAGACTGTTTTACTCCCTGGAGACTCCTTGCGCTCCCTCACTTCTCAATTTCCCAGACTCTGCGCCTCTGACGGTATTCCTGCAGCGGCGTAGACCAACGAAGAGATAGTGTGACCTGCGGCAGCGCGATACATCGGAGAGCCGTTAATGCCGGATAAATTAAACATGTTTGAATGCAGACGCGATCTTTTAACACAGCTCACAACAGGCTGTTCCGTTTATTTTAGCGTAGGCAGGATCAACTTGTATATCTACATGTATATAACTGCAACAATTTGACAATTACATTTTTGAGAAATGAAAAAGAAAGGTTTTAAAATACAAAACAACGTTAAAATGATTTATAAACTTCTTGTATGTGTTTTGATTAAAGTTTTTATTTGTTAACTTTTTTAAAAGTTCACAGTCAAAGCCTACAGTTTACAGACGTTAAATGACGTGGGTTTGTTCTTACATCCGCTCAGCCTGCGCGAAACCGCAGCCCTACCCGCATTCCCGCCAACTTCCAGACCTCCACCCTTTCGTCAACTACCGTTTCCGTACCACGAAACCGGTAGACTGTGCCGAAAATGCGCCATGCAGCTATTGCATCAACAATAAAAACACAAGAAAATCCATGTGTCTGGTTGGAAGCACATTCTGCTGGGACAGGCGACCGGCAAGCGTGACGGAGCCTGCGGGAACAGTACCAGGGATGATCTCTGTAACTGCGCTGAGTGAGGAATTTTGCACAGAAATTAAGTTCTCTCATTATATCTGTCTTTAACACCTATATATTAATACAATTTTAAACATCTTGCATGTATCTTATGAATATTTTCCGAATGTTATGTTTGGAAACAGTTTCAGATAATGACTAAAACTGAATGGCTAACAATTAAAACTGCTGTCCATAGATAATTTCTGTCTTATACCCTACTATTATGCCTGTGTGTCCGTAAAGGATTACAGTCGTCCCTCGCCACTTCACGCTTCGACGTTCCCGGCTTCACTCTATCGCGGTTTGTTATATATTCATTAAAGAGTTGATCGAGACTGTGAAAATGATACATCGCTACGCTTCGGGAGCATGTTTGCTATTCGTAATTAAATGTACAATAATAATATGATATTTGTAACGTCTAATATGCCTTATTTTATTTTGTTTAATATATTGGGCAATACGAGTGTATTTGTCATGACCTGCCTGTACGATCCTCTTGTGTGCCACGCCCCCTTATTAACCACGTTCAACCCCGATTGTGACCAGCTGTTTTCTTTCGGTTTACATTTACATTTACAGCATTTGGCAGACGCCCTTAGCCAGAGCGACTTACATAAGTGCTTAAGACTCTGCTATA
>JAODKF010000046.1:32649631-32660291 GCA_026779585.1 Mormyrus proboscirostris
ATATAGTGTGTTTGTATAGTGTATAATTAACGTATAATATATAATTATAATTTTAAAAATCTTATGTAACACAGAAGTTTCCTGATCTGCACATTTTAACCAGTGGGAAGAAAACCCATCAAGCACTTCTCAACTTGTTTTACCACACTGATTATTATTAATATTCATGCTGTTATTCTTAAAACATAAATAATACTGTGACAATAAATCGACACCAGAGGACGCCAAAAGACTGTGTGAACACAACCCTCCACCAGAAAGCGAAACAATATTGTACTACATGAAAAGTAAAAGTGAAATATTGAACAGAACAATCTGTGGAAAAACAAAACAAAAGGAAATTTAACTGCGAAAACAACAGATTTTAACAAAGAGAATAGGAAGTCATTCTTTATAATCCTGGTATTACTTGTACTTGTACTTGTATTCCACCCCCTCCCCCCCGTTGCCTCTGGTCATGCAATCCCCAGAGCAGTTAAGGTTAAGAGCCTTGCTGAAGGGCCCAACAGTGATACGGCTCGGCCAACCATATGATCGATCTGAATGCCATTCGGTTCACGGGTAAACCCCGCCATTTAGGGTTTAGCTTTGTGCTGCTGATGGAAATATATTGTCATATTAATAATAATTGGGGTACTCTGATATACGTTATGTTCCAACCTGTGGGGTCATTAATGACACAGGGGAAGTAGCAGCTGAGTGGAAAAAAACGACAGTTTCTGTTTTCTATGTCCTAAATAATGCGGCTTAGGTGGTGTTAGTGACTCTTTGACCAAATAATTAAACCATTCCGCCTACTTAAAATTTTCAAAGGAATATATTAGGCCTACATTAAAATTATTTTTCAGTCTATTTGGAGTTCTACATTTTCAGCCCAAATTACTTTAAGACAGCAATTTTTCCACGTATGGGATGTCCGAAAGTTAATTTCAGAGCCTTTTACGTAGACGGTTTACATCACAGTTGGCTGTGGGGGAGGTACGACACGTTTCCACGCCAGTCTGTTTAGAACTTACATTCAAAAGCGGTTAAAATGTCGGGGGAGCAGTGATAGCTTTGATGTATTGATTTGATCATATCTTAACAATCAGGAAACTACGCGTTTGCTATGTGTGCACATATATGAGCGGACTCCATAATCTGCACCGCTTCGCTGTGGATGTGTTAGCGAGCATCGACACAAAATGAATCGTAAGTATGAAGGAAAATTAGTGTGTTTGTACTGTGTTTGATCGTTTAAAATTACAATAAGCGATTTTTGCACTTGCAGTGACCCATCTGATGTTTACTTGTGCACTTGTTCTGCTGCTATGGCCATGTCACGGAGACCAGGGGAACACCGCAAAAACCAGTACTAGTAAGTATCAGTCTTCAGAGCATCACGAAAAAAATCCTCTTGTCTATCGCTTGCATAGCTTCTTTCTTTTCTAGTCTGATTGCATGTTTGCAATAGTTAAAAATAGTTGCTAATCAAATCCTGCAATGACATGGTTTGGATGGTTTGGAAGGGGCGGTGAGACGGCGGTGAGACGTTTTATGAATGACCATTCTAGTCCGCTCGTTTTTAAATCGATTTTTTTTAATTATCCGCACGTCTTCATTTATAGTTTCTCCAAAGTAGCATCGCGGTACATGTATGTATTTAAATATTTGAGTTTTACGGCAATCGGCGAATGTATAGCGTTTCCCTGCTACATAACCCTGTATGCATGTAACGGCGATCAAGATAACTTAAGATTTATCTTCCGTACTTTGGGAAGCTAGCGGAGGTAACGGGGGTGTGTGCAAATGTGAACAAACTTTGGGAACGGTTGTGTATACACAGACGTAAATATCAAGATTAGTAACCTAAATATTTTCAAAATAATGTGGTGGTGACTAAGCAAGCAAGTTATTGTCATTTATACAACTACTGTAACAAGATGCTGTATGCATTGAGAGAGTACCCCTCGAATAAAGAGGCACCAGATATGCCTATACGTATATCATGACATTTAGAAAGTATATTAATAAATATATTCCTTCGGTCAAAATTGTGTACGTTTCCAGGGAGCAAACTCGTTGCTATAGGACCTGATATTTCACGAATTTTTAAAATTGTTGCCAGTTGGCAAAGCCTGAATGTTTAGATATCAAAATGAATTAAAAGAAAGATTACTTAATGTTCCCAAGTCGGGGAAAACTGTACAAACACAAGATAGGACTTGTAAGGGGAGCGGACAAAAATGATACATTTCTTTAAACAATGTCTGATAAGATATGGTGAAGATGTCTGCGCCCAATATCAGAATATAAACACGTTTTTACTTGGCATATAGTGCTCTTTGCAAAAGCATGATTTACGGACAACCCTTTGTTTTATTTTCCGGCCGGATATTCGGTGAGAAATATTTACGTGAATGTGAAACGGTGTTATATCCTTGGCTTTACATGGAAATGTTTGCACGCTTTATTTATCATTTTATAATGCCCGTGTGCATAAATAATTTGCGTTCCTTAATGAAAGAAGTAGATACTTGCACATGAAACGAAATTGTTTCATTTTCTATTTGCATAAGTAGGAGTAGAGGTACATTGGAATGCTTCTTTTCCCATATCCCATCCTGGCACGCTAATGAACACCAGCCGTATAACTAACTTAGAGAGGAGATAGAGAGGAAAAAACGAAAGCATAACAATAAACTGGATATTCCTCTGTTTTTTTCATTAGAATAACATTTCTGCTTCGTAGCCAAGCAAGACATATCGTTTAAGAATATTGAGTAACTTTAACGTGCCCCATTGACTGACACCGCAATTTCACCCATAGGAAGAGAAGGAAGTTTTTCAGAAATTACACAACTGCCAGTTGAATGGTTTTAAATGGATTTTCCGTGAATGGCCCCATGACCCATAAGAGGTTATGCTGTTCATGCACCAGTAGGAAAAAAAAAAACAGTTCACTGACAGTGGTAAACCTAAAGCATGTTAATCTCTCATTTATACTCTTAAGGACAAACTGAATGAGGCTATTTTTAATTATCTTAATAAAAATATGCCTCTGGAGAGGTTAAGGAAGTCATATGACTTCCTCTGTGACGTTTTTTTTTTTTTTTTGCATCTTAAAATTGGTTTGCTTCTCTGTCCTCAGGAAGCTATATCATGCCTTTTTTTTTCTTGTGATCCTTCATCTCCATTTAAAAGTAACTTTCACTGGTGTAGGTGATGCCATTTTATATTGATCATCTGGGTTCTCCTGTTGATTTAAAGCTATACACTGAGAAGTATCTCGCGTTTTGTGTACATAGAAATGTTTGCCCTCAATCCATCCATCTTCTGTAACCATTTATCCTGTTCAGGGTCGCAAGGGATCCAGAACTGATGCCTTCATTCTATGCAATCAGTATACTAATACACACAATGCAATCCAATGTCCAAATAATACATACCAGTATAACATGAATGAAATGAAATGCAAAATGAATGCATGTGAAGTAAAAACTAAAAAGATCAGCACCTCTTTTGTTTACTTAATGGCCCATTATGTTTTTTGCACTCTCGTCTTCTAAGTACTGTACATATTTGCTGATTTTTTTATTCCTTTATAAGATGTATCTATTCTTGAAACTGTAAAATATGACACTTCAGAAGAAAACTTTGCTGATGCGAGGCTCAAATTAGAAGCTAATGTTCAAAAACTGATTGTCTCTTCTGTGTGCGTGTTGAGGGTTTCATGGCACGTACTCTCTGTTATCACACTGGGGAGTGAACTGGCAGTTTACGGTTCCATTTTTGACTTTAGCGTTCAGTGCCGGTTGACCCGCCAAGCGACACAGGTGGCTGCCCAGGGCGCCATCTTCTCAGGGGGCGCGGAATTAGCAAGCCAGTTTCACTTTGTCTTGGATGGTGAAGCTTGCCACATAGGCTTCAACGCGTGTTGGCATTAATGTACATCACAGTAAAAAAAAGTTGCTATGCAAAAATGGTACTTTTTTATTTTTATTGAAATCTATGTTGTTCCACTCTGCAATGAATAAGTGGGCACAGAAAATGGATTACTATACACACACACACACACACACACACACACACACACACACACGTCGGGTAAACCTATCTTTATGGGGACCGCTCATTCATTTCTATGGGAAAAATGCTAATGCTAACTATGACCACCCTAACCCCCACCCAGCCCTAACCATGACCATAAGTAACCAAACAAAATACAAGACAGTTTGCATTTTTAGTTTTTTTCATTGCAGTCAGATTTTTTTTTTCATTTTTTAATAGTCCCCATAAGGGGAAAAAAATGGGTTTTCATCACGTTGTGGGGATATTGTGTCCCCATACTGCAAGTTAAGGTATACACACACACACACGCACGCACGCACGCACGCACACACACACACACACACACCCATGGAAATAATTAAGAGACCGCTCTATGTTTTTAAACAAGCCTGCATTTTTAAATCCTGGTTTAATCCCGGTTCTGCTGGCAGAGGGCAACACCGCGAGGCTCCTTCCAGGCCCAAAGTTTCTAAGACAGCAGTAAACAAGAACAAGGTGAAGCAGGAGACACTGGGAGGGCAGAGGGCAGAAGCGACTTTCTAATGCCAGAGATGACCGTCAACTTATCAGCCGGTTTCTCATGAATCATAGGATGATGTCAAGTGATCTTCAAAAGGAATGGGAAACATTAAGTGCAGGTGTGAAGTGCTCTGCTAGGAGGAGTAACAGGACTTAAGTCCCAAAAAGCAAGGAAAAAGCTCTTCATTAATGATAAACAGGGATGAACCAGGCTGCAGTTTGCAAAAAAAAAGAATATATTATTCACAGACACACACCCATAAAGAGAGAAATGAGTGAAACAAAACTTGTGCTGTGATCTCTTAATTTTTTTCATGGCTGTATGTGTGTATGTACAGTGTGTGTGTATGTACAGTGTGTGTGTATGTACAGTGTGTGTGTATGTGTATACAAGTTTGTTTTTGTTGTTTAATGAATTTGATCAGTTCTGAGCCACTGTGTGAAATGTATGCTGTGTCTCCTCACCACAGCTAACCCCTGCTGCTGCTACCCCTGCCAACACTGGGGTGTATGTGTGAGGGTTGGCCTGGCCGATTACCAGTGTGACTGCACCCGTACTGGTTACTATGGAGAAAACTGCACTATTCGTAAGTGAACTTTTTTTTTTATGTCAGATCATCAAAAGAGACGTCTGTAACTAGGAGTAGGAGGTTTGGTGTGAGGAGGATTTCTTGTAAGACATTCCAGAGCCAGGAAATGTAAATATTCACAAGCAGCACCTGAGTGAAATCATTCTGCAAATCTGACACCCGCATGTAAACCCACAAATTCGGACCGTCAAATTGGAGGAGCTTTGAAATGTCGTCTTTGTATTTTTTAACCTCGTATTTTTGCATGAGAATTCGGACCATCGGATATACAATGCATATTTCCAATGCATAAATATTCAATTTTAGAATCTCAGTGGCATATAAAATTCAAATTGTGATGACACAGATTTACTTCCATAAAATGCGCTCGACCTATGGTCGAGAAGGTTAGCTGTCTGCAAACTGGCCGGGTTCATTAATGGGTTTATGCAACGAAAAGAAATGAGTGATTGACTGCTGACACATGATATGAGGGATGTCAATGTTGTTCACTGAGGGGAGATTGACCATGAGATTAATTTCACAGCTGGTGAAAATGGGGAAATGTAGAAATGGACTAAGCTCCTTCACACATGCTCAGTCAAGATAAAATGTAAAGTTTATGTCATTCCAACCCTTATTGAACCTTTTAATTTAATTCATGATTTTAAATATCACATTTAAAAATAATAAATTTTAATAATAATATTTTAAGGGGCATCTTTGTATATTTGTGGGAGAGTTTTTCTGTTATGCTAGTTAGTTTCTTTGTAATCCTTTGTTTAGTTGCTTTATTTTTCCTTTAGAGAAAGACAGAAGAAATTTCAAACTACTGCCATGATATTGTTAATAAAAAGAATAACCCCCAGTTTTACTGTAGAAGGACTTAAGAATTTCCACCAGTAAGTGTAATATTTGGATTGCAAGTAATGTTTCCTTCCTATAAAGATTGTATATATACGACAATTTTATTTTGGTTCTGTATACCACCATAATCGGTTTGAAATGAAATACTCAATATGTGCTTAAAATGCAGACGTTACCTTTAATTTAAAGTCATGGACAGCTACTGGCTGAACTATATAATCATTTTTATACATAGAACTCCTGGGTTTTAAGGGATCAAAAGTATAAATAATAATAATAATATCTTAATGAAATCTGTTGTATTAAATGCTTGGCTGCAGATCCTTGGTAATCAAAGACTGTATGAGGTGTGGAGCCCGTAGACATCGGCAGGTGTTGGGCATAGTGGTTAGCATATTGGTTAGCACTGTTGCCTCACGGTAAGGCAGATGTTGCAACTGGGACCAGGGTTTGCGTCTCGATTATTGTATCTATGTCTCTTATCTATGGATAACAGAAATATTTATTGGGCGGTGGTGGCTTAATGGTTAGGGAAGCACACTTGTAATTGAAAGGTTGTAGGTTTGAATCCCTGACCAGCAGGGCACCACTAACATACTCTGAACAAGGTACCGCCCCCAACCACTGCTCCCCGCTATGTCACATATGGGTTAAATGCAGAGGACACATTTTGTTGTTGTGCACTTTGCTCTGTGGTGTGTCACATTCTTCCCTGGAGATGTACTCTGGCCATCTTCACATATTTGCCTTTAGTCTGGTCTTCGGCAAGTGAAATACATGCTCAGTTTGATTTAGACCTGGTGAATCACTGAAACATTCCACAATTTCACCTTGAAGATCTCTGGCTGCTTTAAGGTTTGGGTCTCTCTCATTCCAAAGTGCAGTCCGATGCATTTTTATGCATCTGATTAAATTGTACATCTCTGAATTCATCCTGGTGCTTTTATCACTGGTCACCACAATAAATACAAGGAACCAGGAACCAGTTTCTGTGCCACCCATCCATGTCCCAGCCATAAAACTACCTCCACCGTGTTTCACAGCACAGAGGAGGGCGTACGCTGAGGATGATGGGCGATCCCTTCCTTTCTCTACACTCTTCTCTTTCCAGCACTCTGGTGCAGGTGAATCTTGTCCATAAGATTTTATTCCCAAACTGTACAGATTTTCTTGATGCACTTTTTAGAAAATTCGAACTTGGCATGTATGTTCTTTAGACTAACGTGCGGTTTGCATCTTGTGGTAAACTCCCGTGCAATCTGTTTATGGCCGTCTCAGACACGGCTAGACCTACATCCTGGACAGGGTTTTTGATCTGGCTGACATTTGAAAAGGGGTTTTTCTTTTCTAGTGAAAGCGTTTGTCATCCACCGCAGTGGTCATTCTTGGCCTATGAGGCCATTCGGTATTCCTGTCCTTCTTTCTTTCTCTAATGTACCTAACAGTTGATTTTGGCAGGGCTGATGTTTTTTTCTCTGATTTTCCACCCTCATAATGGACTGCTTTACTGGTATCAACACCAGTCTGGTTCCCACATTGAGTCACGACATAACTTCTGATGCTTGCAAAGTCGGGTGATTCCCTCAGTGTGCACTTACACTGGACTGATTTGCACACCTCACTCACCTCTGATGAATGCAGGGCATTTATTAGCCATATTTACTAGCCATGTGGGCCTTTTCAATAGTATGACAAGTACAGGTGTCTGCAATGACATTAATGAAAGTTCCATTAAATTTCATTGTAGCATCTGCAATTTCGTTGTATATTTCTACAATGACAATTAAAGGAATCTAATCTAATTCCTGATGAAAATACACACTCGGAATCAGCTCTAGGCCTTATATCAGTTTGATTGTGCAACAGCTAAACAGCCAAATTGCGGGGGGGAGGGGGGGCTGTGCATAATATGGTTGTAATTCTTGCACAACCTAGTATATGTATGTACATATCCAGCAACTTCACCAGCACAGAGGTTTAGCCCGCTGAGCCACACTATGCAGTTTCAAGGATGAAAAGAACCAAATAAGCTGTGAAGGTGCAGAGGTGCCTGTGAAGGTGCAGAGGTGCCTTCATGGCGTGCCGCGTACCCATCCTCCTTCCATGATCCTCCTAAGCTATTTATCTGTCTGTTTGCAGCTGAGTTCTGGACGAGAATGCACCGCCTCTTCAAACCCAGTCCAGCTGTGATCCACTACATCCTGACTCATTTCCAGTGGCTGTGGAGCATCATAAACAGAACGTTCATCCGGGACTGGCTCATGCGCGTGGTTCTGACAGGTCAGGCATGTGCTTCCAGGTTGGGCTGAACAGATACTGAGTCACTTCGCATAAACACATAGGCCGCTTTTTGTGTGCGTGTCTCAGCGCTTGAGGATACGTACAGGAGTACGCAACCTCACGTGTGCATTAGTGTGAACCCATATGCAAGCTTCTGTGACCCTATTGTTTAGGATCAGGGAGGTACCCCGGAGGGCTTGTGAACATGGATGATAAACAGGCATTAAAAAAGGGCAATTTTTGGAGGATATGCACAGGAAACTAGATAACACAGGCACAGCCGTCACTGCATTTGTCTTGGCGTGGCATACAACCAGTTCTGTGGCTCAGCTCAGATGGTCTCATGGATCAGGGTACGATCCTTCTTGTTGTTCAGCGTTTAAAACTCTATTCTCTACTTTTCAGTCAGAATTTTACCGGGTCTTGTTGCCGAGTGAGTTTCCTACTAACATATTAAAAGGTCTTAATGCCTCTGTTACCAGCACAGCATGTCATGAGCTGTTCATCCTGGACAAACATTTGGATTACATAGATTAGGTTACGGTTCCATTATCATCCACTAGTTTTTTCCAGTGTATGTAGGAGATGTAAATGACACTCCCAACCACAATAACCTAAATAGTCCAATCCCACACAGAGGACATAGATTTCTTCACAAACATCTCCATATCAGCTTTGCTCTAGCAATCGGACATTAAAGGTGAAGGCAATACTTTCGATATATATATTTGAACCAATGTATTTGAGTTTAATCCATCTATCTTCCAGAATCAGTTATCCAGTCATGGCATTCCAGGAGACATGCAGGAAGCACAGGGCACGGAATGGGAAGCTGCCTCATTTCAAGGGCAATCCCCTTAAACTGTGTATGTTTAGACCAGGGGTCTCCAACTCCGGTCCTGGAGGGCTACTATGCAGCAGGTTTTCTATCCTGCCTGGCTTCTAATGAGCCACACCTGTTTTTGGGTAAATACCAGGAGCAGGTGTGACTCATCAGAAGCCGGGTAGGATAGAAAACCTGCTGGATAGTAGCTCTCCAGGACCGGAGTTGGAGACGCCTGGTTTAGACTATGGAAGAACACCTGAAAAATCAGAGAACCCACACAAACTATACACCCACCCACTCACACACATACAGATAGATTAGGTATCTATATCTTTGTAGGGGCGCTCCATCCATTTCCATGGGCATAACCCATAACCCAGCTATGACAAACCCTAACCCCTAGTCAGCCCTAAACCTAACCATAGGCAACTAAATCAAATACAAGATTTTTGGCATTTTTAGTTTTTAGATTAGATCCATAGATTTTTATAACATTGAGTTTCCCCTTTTGGAGACTGAAAAAATACCCCCCCCCGGTCAAAATCATCAGTTTTTAAATCACACTGCGTGGACCTTTCAGATGTACAGTCCACTTTTCCAGCCGTCGTCTACCCCACCATCACATGTCCTTTTTGCCCTTTTGTCCTCTTGTGACATCTGCCGCATCTTATGGCCCGAAATGTTTCAACCAAATCTCAACGTTGTTCATAAGTCTGGCAAAGCAGTCCAGCTAGTTGCATACTCTGTGACTGTGGCTCTTTATGTTCAACTGGTCGGTTGAAACAAAATCCTGGTCTGGATTTTTACTTTCTGGACCTGAAATGTCCACCTCTGGTCTTTTAAACTAGTTTTTGCTGGGTGGGGTGAAGCCATTATTAAAAATGACATTAACGCCACTGAAGAGTTTTAAAATGACTGTGAGGAATGAGATTTCACGGTCATATCTAGAGATGGCACAAAATCATTTTTTCTGGTCTGATCTTGTTTCCGATGGTAAAATTTTGAGAATCTTCCTATATCAATACCAATCCAATATTTTTCCCCTTTATCAATTACTAAGCATTAATGACATTTGTATCAATACATTTCGATTAACATGGCAAATTACCTGCATTTACTATTGTAGTAGCATTGTTTGAGTATAATAAGAATAGGAAAATATAATAGAAATATTGCTCAAACAAAAGATATGCCATTATGCTACAGGAAGAAATTCAGTTTACATCATTTACACAAGTCTAATTCTTCGTTTTATTCAGTAACAAAAAATAAACAAATACTTCTTGAAGTGCAAATTGTGCACACCAGCCGCCTGCATGTCCTCTCTCACCACCTCCATAATCCTCCTCTTAGGCCTTCCTCTTTCACACCAGCTGCCTGCACGTCCTCTCACACCACGTCCATAAACCTCCTCTTAGGCCTTCCTCTTTCACACCAGCTGCCTGCACGTCCTCTCACACCACGTCCATAAACCTCCTCTTAGGCCTTCCTCTTTCACACCAGCTGCCTGCACGTCCTCTCACACCACGTCCATAAACCTCCTCTTAGG
>JAODKF010000046.1:32662467-32680388 GCA_026779585.1 Mormyrus proboscirostris
TGCTTTTTTCTTCCTTCAGCATGAAGTACACATTTGTGAAGGTTAGGGGCTGAAGATCCCAGCGGCTGTGAAAATTTCCAAATAATACTTGGTCCCCCCTAACCTTAACCCACAACAGTCCGCTAGCCTGAGCGATAACTTAAAAAGCCTCCAATTTCCAAACAAGTCCATCAAGACCTTTTTCTATAATATACAAACCATCTAAATTATGCCCCTATATGTACAAAGTTACTACCCCACACAGCGGGAGCACTAGGTTTTGGACCAATTATTAAAAATGCAAAATTACCAGCTTTGAAAATTAGTGTTTAAAAGTTACTGAGAGAAATAGGAGGTAACTGCGATTCCACGGTCAAAAACTATCGGGACGAAGATGCATAGCGTACCCAAGGAAGATTTACTTACATACTTTAATATGAAAGACGTAGTATGGTCTTACACTCACAGATATCGTGTGTCACTAAGACCTTATATGATTTTAAGTGATCGGACTCGTTTCAGTATTGCTTCTGACGTGCAGTCTGCCGGTTTCTGTGACCTTTCACACATGTAGTGGTAAACCATGACATAAGTGTGCGGTTATGCAAAAAAAATCAAAGCTAAGTGGAGGGCAGCTACCCAGGGTTCGAATTACACGGTGGCTTTTGGGGGGAGCCCTATTTTCCGGTGTGCACCACCAGGTCACATGCACATGCATACATACGAGTGCAAGGCAGCGCGGTCAATAACTGGGCTGCCGCTAACAACATTGTACTATGACTAATGCAGGCAGTTAATAGCATTGGTAACATATCATATAGGGACACCAACACAAGAATAACATAAAAGTCACGGAATAAGTTTAATAGCCTAATCAGAACAAACAAAATCACAAAGTGGAAGGACACTAGCAGCAAGACCCGTTAGCGGTACCGGACTAGTTACAGTTGGGGCATTGTTGTTTTTATTTGTATAGTGAATCCAAATTGTCTGAGCAGGCAGTAAGTTTATCATGGTATTAATGCCCCTTCGACACCTCTGGGTATCATATCGGTGCCATATACTATACACATAGCACTTTAAAGTCCTTCTGAAACATGACACTTGAGTTTTTGACTTGCCTATCTTTATTTTCAACTATTTGGCCTTTCTTTATTGGTTTTCAGAATTTGTTTCCAGTGATTCTGCATTTGTAAATTTGTATTCCATTCAGAGCTTTTTAAACAACTCTCCAAATATTCAAAGCTGCCATTTAGTATTTCATATCTCATTCTAATCGGATTGATATTAAATCACAATCGAATCATATCGAATTGGATCATCAAGTATCAGTGCCAATACCCAGCCATACGTCTTAATAATTTAAATGCAAAGTTCTGTTTATTGGGGAGACAAATTAAATATTGGGGAGAACATGCCCCCCTGTCACCCTGGATCCTGTGCCCCTGATTGAGATAGATAATTGACAAATAAGTCAGATATGTAGGCAGCACTGAGACGTTATGCAGGATGTTTTACAAAATTGCTTAGATTCACTTTAGTCTGTTTTTGTTGCAGCTTCCGAATACTCAGGCATATTAGGCAGTCACTGGTTTGGCAGGCAGCCGCCGGGGGCCACCAGAAATAGGGGCCCCATGAAGACCGAATTTCCAGAAGTTACATTTATGGATATAAGATAATGATAATTGAAAATATAGCAACATGTTTGTTATTTGCATTTTTAGCAGCAGTTTTCTGTATAAACAAAGTTGACCCAAATCCCAGATGTAATAGACTGAACTTCACCATATCTAGCTGAGTGCAGTGCTACTATAGTTGTTTCGCTGCCTATCAAACTGGGACAAAGTAATATAACAGCAAAGATACAAGACTAACATTACATCTCCTGTGCCTTTGATACTATCCTGCTACTGTGGTGCACAAATTGTAAAATAACATTGAGAGAACAGTTAAATGAAATGAATGCCTGCAAAAATTCAAGACTAACACTAGCCTCAGGGGCACATAAGCTATGTTGCGGTCAGGGCAAAATTTGGAAATTTGGCTGATCAGTATTCCTGTGCGATACCCCCCTTCTCCTGATCAGTGAATTTTACCAACAACACTCTTGCCACCACCCTGATTGGTAAGTGTCACCGCTGGCATCTGCAATTTGATTAGCAGATTATTGATGCTCTGTCATCTATATATGTTATAATTATTTTTAAAGAAATACCTGCATACGAACAGACAGGATTATTTCATTTATCGAAAAAACAAATGGAATAAAGATAATATTCATCGACCAGTTAAAGGCATTTGTGAGGATTCAGCTGACTAATGATCAGATTCCCCTTTTTGCTTGTAGCTACCAAAGATATCATCCATCCATTTTCCGTACCTGCTAGGCCTGGGCAGGGAATAACCCAGGAAGGGGTGCCGACCCATTACAGCCACACACACCATTCATACACCCCATTCACACCTACAGACAATTTGGTAACTTCGCCTTACCATGTTTAGGACTGTGGGGGGAAACCTGAAAACCTGGTGGAAACCATGACAACGCGGGGGGGGCAACAGTGCACAGCATGCCCCCCCTTTCAAAAATATTATTATAAAAACATTCAAAACAAGATGTTTTGGGCTAAAACTGAGTCAAATTAATACTGACCTAAACTGTTTTTATCTTACGTACATCATAGTCGCCGCATTAGAATCTCTGAGCAATGGGCTAACAGCTTTCCGCCATGTTCAGCTGCTGTCACTGTGATCGTACAACTAGGCCATCCTTTAACGTGAACAAAGGAAGCCTGCAGTTTGATTATTATCTAAGTTTGATTACTATCAAACAGGCTTTCTGCTTTTCGGTGGTAGAGACTCGGCTGACAGTAGTCATGCCAAAACTTTGAGTCTCATAGCAAGTGTAAAATTTGGAGCAAATCAATGCACTCTAATGTTCAAAATATTAAAGCACGGGAAGGTTATGGACATTTTTAGGGAAGCGTGAGGTCAGGAGGGAGGTTCTCTGCTTATCTGTAACTAGCTATATTAATTATGAGTGTAAAGAAACTGCGCTGTGTGTAGGACACAGCAGGGCGAGACCAGGAGCTATGGTTTGCTAGTCGTTGCTGTACAGGTTTGCATGTTAGAAGTGTAATTTGACAGGAAAATGTTGACTTGTTCACCTACCCATCACATTTCTGGGGTGCTACTAAAATCGTCTTCCATCTTCCGATCCCTGTGTTGTAAGGAGCTGATATAGAAACCAGAATGCATTTGTGGCACACTTTCCAGCATTATGCTAATCATCTTGATATATAGCATGCAGTACCACATTGACCGGTTTCCAGCAATGGCTGAAATATGTATTTGTACAGTTGTGATCGCGGTCACATAGCTAGAGGTATATTGGGCGATGAAAGGAAGAGCCCTTTAATGTATATGACTCCTGTTCTGACCCCTGTTAATAACAGACTCCACCACTCATTCCTCTGAGGATATTTTATCAGATAACTGCTGCAGAAAGATTGCACTTCAGCAGTATGTGCCAAAGCTGTCATGATGCTAGGTCTGCTGCTGACTTTGGCATCTGTTACGACATTGGCTTTGTTGCATCCCCTGGGTTATGAAAATGACGGGACTCTGAAATATTAATTCTGTCCTGGGTCAAACAGTGGTGACAGTTTCAAAATAACTGGATCAGCGACACGTGCACTGCTGGCCGGCATTTGCTTAAGGTAACTCATTTACTGGGAATTACTCAGCCAATCAGATTCAAATCAGAGGCATAGTAAGGTAAAATGTTACATATTGTGGATGGTTCAATGAAATTATGCTGCATTTGCACTGGTACTTTGGAATATTTTAGTTTCCTCATAAGCCATCATCCCCATCGTGCTCTCCTTTGAGACATACACATGTAGGGAGCAGAGTGTGGGGTCAGAGTCAGCCAGTCAACCAGCACCCAAGAAGCATTTTTCAGATGTCTAATCTGTTAAGCCCCATCCCCCGCAAGCAAAGTTTTTTTTTTTTTCTTACTTATCTGTGCTTTCTGTACTAATCTTATCGCATCAAAAAAAAACCTGACTAAGGTTTTTTTTTTTGCTGTACTCACTCACAGTCTCGTAGTGCCGCATCTCGACACGCTAGCACGTTTTGCAAGACTGTCACTGCCAGCACCTGCACGCACATCTGCTATGAGGCCGTTGCAAATGTGATCATCTCCATAATCATGTCTTTCCTGTCATCAGCAAGGTCAAACCTGATTCCGAGCCCCCCGACCTTCAACTCCCGATATGACTACGTGAGCTGGGAATCTTACTCCAACATGACCTATTACACCCGCCTCCTTCCCCCGGTGCCCAAGGACTGTCCCCTGCCCATGGGAACTAAAGGTGAGCCCATCAGGAGGCAGAGAGCACTGGCTGATTGCTGGACACTTTGATCCAAAGAGTGCTGTATGTTCTGTGTGTGTTTGTGTGACTGTAATACCCTTTTTGCTGATTACTTGCTCCGTCATACCAAACCCTTAAGATCCCCAACTGAATTAGGTGGAGGGTAATCAGTTATGAGTTAGGATGCATCACTAGCAAAGCATCATGAGAATTATACAAGCCCAAATACCAAGAATCACTCTGATCAGTCACCATTAATCCACCAAAACTTTACAGTATATTTGATCTTGTTGTACTATAAAGCAAAATCCATGATTACGATTAGCGGTGCATCCACATGACAATGTGCCGATACCTGTAACCGATGCCCCATGATTACATATCAGTGATACTGTTAACAGGCAGAATAACTGGGACCACAAAATATCTTTGATGTGGAAGTACTTAAAACACAAATAAAAAAAAAACTGACTGAAAACTGTGCTCTGGTAAAATATCAAGGGGAGGTACGGAAAAAGTTCATATAACACTAGTAGGCCTATTCTAATTAAACATCTAAAAATTAAATACAAAAAAAAGAGTATGATGATATTGCCACTAGCAGCAACCCACCCTGCAGAAAACACATAGAAATAAAATATCAAAAGATATGTCTTGTGCAGCGCAAATGACTAAAGCTCTCAGTGTATTGTTCTTGGCAATCAGGCATAATGTTGTAATTGTGGTACACAGAGAGCATAATATTTTCTGAGGAGATATGAGGCAGTGCTAGGATAAAAACAGGTGCTGGTACTCCCCTTGTTATTCAGTACCTGCCAGGGTCTGTGGCCTCCGACCCCACCCTCTGTGACCCTTCCCCATTTGGCCAGCATGGATTTTCTTTTGACCCCTCGTGGTTCTTTACTTTGTGCCTTCCTCTGTGTTCGGTTCCCTAATAAACCCCTTTGTCTTGTGAGCCACCAGTGGATCATCTTTTCCTGTCTGTTCCATGCCATGCCGCCATGACAGTACCAGGTGCCGGTACTTTTCTTATTATTCAGTATCAGGTGCCGGTACTCCCCATGTTATTTCAGTACCAGGTGCCGGTACTCCCCATGTTATTTCAGTACCAGGTGCCGGTACTCCCCTTGTTATTCAGTACCAGGTGCCGGTACTCGTCTTGTTATTCAGTATCAGGTGCCGGTACTCGTCTTGTTATTCAATACAAGCAGATACTAGGTGCCTGTACTGTAAAGAGAAAAAAGAGGAGATGCTGGCACTGTGTACTGATGAGTACCAGCCCTCCTTCAGCAAGCACAAGTATGAGGTATAAGAAAAAACAAGTTTGTGAAGCACTGCTTTATTTGGTTTTAGACAGCAGGCAACATGTTTTTCAATCATAATTAAATCTGACCCGCCTCGTTTTACATCAAGATGAATTAACGATTTGATCAGCACTTCCTATTAGTAAACCCCCCACCCTCGGTTGGCAAGGTGCCTGCTGTTTAAATGATTATCACTGTGTGTTTGTGGGTGGAGGGCGGGCATGTGAGCGGAGTGGAAGTATTTCGGCTGTCAATTTGACTGCTGAGGTAGCCAGACTAAACGGACCGGAGTGGCTGTGAGCGGGCTAAACGTACTGCTCTGTGAAGCATGAGAAGAAATTCTTGTCTTTTTTTATTATTATCTCTAAGCCTTATTTGATACCGGTAGGAAGCAGAAAACAAGCATCATTACACATACTTGCCATGAGTCAGTCACTATCAGAAGATGTGTAACATTCAGGCTGCGATTGCACAGACTCACAGTCTTGAAGTCCATGCTCAGTGAGTGATCCCACCTTTTTAATGAGTTTTTATCTTGTACTATACATCTTATTTTGTCAAGAAAATGGTTAGTAAATGGAGCCTAAAGAGCCAGCTGGCCTGAGACAGCAAGAAGCAGATATGCTCAGGGGGGTGGAGCCTCATGATCAAGGTTTCTGTTTGCCCACCACAGGAGCACGATGCTGCTTTTGGTTAATTTTCTCACCCATGTGTGCTTTCAGTTACATTATTGTTTAAATTTTCTTTTATCTTCTGCTTGTAGCTGTACTTGTTTCATCAATTTGATAGTAGCCTTTCCTCATCAGTCATCACATTCTTGGTATAAGTCATAAGAAAATGTTGTCTGACAGTTCTGTGGAAATAAGTTTATCAACTTTCTTTTTTGTCTTTTGAATGAGAAATAAATTTGTGCTTACGTTTTTAAGTATATGCATCTTATGAGTGGTACAGTGGAGCCATTTGTTAGGAGGAGGGGAAGTACAAAATCAGTTGGTTCAAAGCAAAAATTTTCACAGAGCTGGGCGCTAAGGTTCTAAGCACTCAGGGTGACGTAGCGCATCACTATGGTTCTAAGCACTCAGGGTGCCATAGCTCAGCACTGAGGTTCTAAGCACTCAGGTTGTCATAGCTGAGCACAAGTTTCTAAGCACTTAGGGTGACATAGCTGGGCACTAAGTTTCTAAGTGCTCAGGTTGACATAACAGGGATTGACTGTCTGAGTTTATTCCCTTTCTCTGTAGGAAAAGCTGAGCTTCCAGATGCCCAGCTGTTGGTGGAAAGGTTCCTCCTAAGGAGGACATTCAGACCAGACCCTCAGGGAACCAACCTTATGTTTGCTTTTTTTGCTCAACATTTCACCCACCAGTTCTTCAAGACTCACAACAGCATGGGGCTGGGCTTCACGAAGGGTCTGGGCCATGGCGTGAGTGTGCTGTCTGCTCCTGACGCTGTCTGTCTCCCTCGCAGCCAGGGCATGTTTACACTGAACTGTCAGGGAGGGGTCTCGTGGCAAGTTCTCAGTTCTTTCTCCTGAGGAAACATCACAGACACAGCTATTAACTCCTCCCTATATCAGAAAATGTAATAATAAATGACAGTTAAGGGTCATGGTTTTGTCAATATTGTACCATTCATGTAATGTATAAGAAATCTACAAAGTTCATTCATTTCTCTTAATATATTGACTGATTCTTTGAGACCTCCTAATTGTAAATGTACAGATGACATGATTGATATACAGTGTAGTCATTAGGTATTTGGACTGTGATGTTTTTATTTGGCTCTGTAAACAGTCAAAATGGATTTGAAATATGCTCTTAAAGTGCAGAGTTTTAATCTAAGGCTCTGAACAGCTTTTTGGATATGAACCATTTTTATACATATTCCCACCCCCATAAGGAAGCAAAATATATGTACAATATGCTGCTTAGCTGTTCCCTGTGAGTTCCTTGTAAAACCAGTTGAGTTTTGCTACAATGTCAATTCATGCATAATTTAAGCTGATTCCTTGTGGTGTTTTTATTTGGAATCTTTTGTTGCTGTTGTCACTCGACACGAGAACCAAAGAGGTGTCGATGCCAGCAAAGCAGACAATCATGAGGCTGAAGAATCAGGGAAAAAAATTATTCCAAGACATTTGATTTTGGCATATCTCGTGGTTTTGCTCTATTTGGTACATTGAAAAGAAAGAACCTCAGAAATACCAAATCGCCTGGTAGACCAAGGATGACTACCGCAGTGGATGACAGAGGAACATCTTTGCTTGTAAAGAAAAACCCCTTTTCAAATGTCAGGCAGATCAAAAACCTTTCAGGATGTAGGTCTAGCCGTGTCCGAGACGACCGTAAACAGATGAATGCACGGGAGTTTACCACAAGATGCAAACCGCAGGTACGCCTATAGAACAGATATGCCAAGTTGCAGTTTTCTAAGTACATCAAAAAACAGTATAGGAATGTTGTCTTATGCACAAGATTCACCTGCACCAGAGTGGTGGAAAGAGAAGAGTGTGGAGAAAGAAAGGAATCGCCCATCATCCTAAGCGTACGCCCTCCTCTGTGAAACATGGTGAAGGTAGTCTTATGGCTAGAATGTTGTATTTATTGAGGTGATAAAAGCAGTATGAAAAAATATGAGACATGCAGTGACATCTGATCTGCTTTTAGAACAGCCAAAGAGATCTTCAAGGTGAAATTGTGGAATATTTGAGTGAATCGCCGGACCTAAATCATACTGAGCATGTATTTTACTTGCTGAAGACCAGACTAAAGCCAAAACGTCCCCAAAATAAGTGAAAAATAAGTGAAGATGGCTGCCGTATAGGCCAGGCAGAACATCTCCAGGGAAGAAGCCCAGCACCTGCTGATGTCTATGGGTTCCACACTTCATGCAGTTATTGATTACAAAGGATCTGCAACCAGCACTAAATATGAGTTGTCTTTAAGATATTCATTTGTCCAAGAACCATTATTCTCTTAAAATGGGGGTGGGGGGCAGTGTATAAAAACAGTTGTAATTCTTGCACAGTTCAATATAGCTGTCTATAGCCTTTAATTAAAGCTGGCTTTTTGCATTTTAGACACCCATTGAGTGATTCTTCTCAAATCCACTGCGTTGTATACAGAACCAAAATCATAAAAATATGCGTCACTGTCCAAATACTTATGGTCTGCAGTCTAAGGCTAGTAAAAAAACGCAATTAATGTATACCCTCAGTCCACACTATGTATGTAGCACTGGGAGGGGAACTTACTTCATGTATTTGTAGTGCTGACCGTGCCTGTCTGTCCATCCTCAGGTGGATGCAGGGCACATCTATGGAGACAATCTCGGCCGTCAACTGAAACTCCGTCTGCACAGGGATGGGAAACTGAAGTACCAGGTGATGATGTGGTGTATAACAGTATCAACTACAGACTTGGCCCAGCTGGGAGGGAGCGAAAATGTAGCTGTCTGGCAAGGAGCTGAGAGGGACCAAATAACATGGACTACACAGATTCCATTTCTGGATCCAAATCTTATATTTATATGAAGCAGCTACGACTGACAATAAGTCTCTTCTGTTAGAGGAGTCATCTTTGGGGTAGTGGTCTATATGCGTGTGTGCTTTTTTTAAACTTCATATGTTGTTGCTCTACAACGTACGGCCTGCCGAGACTGTTATAGTCACAGGCTAATATAATCTAAAAGCGAATCTTTGTCCTCTGTCGTATCTGATTCCTAAATAACCGATTCTCAGATATTCTGTACAACTGTACTAGCCATTAACCAAGAATTCAGTCTGAATTACTGCCTTACGCATTATGGCCTCTACTCGCATATTTCTGTGGTCATGCGTAACACTTACTCTGCCAGATTCGGAGGAGATAAAGGTTGATCTCCAGCCATGCCTTTTCAGATGTCTGCATGCACTTTCAGCCTTCTCAGCATCCCAGAATTCTCTCCACATAAGAAAAGGTTGACGTGCTTTGGAAAAAGGAACGCCACAGTGTTCTGTCCTAGTACTGCTTTTCATTCCTTCTGCATTACACACACTCTATTGCTCGTTATGCAGCACCTCATGGTACATATCAAGATCTCACTAGTGAGATTTCACTTTCTCACTAAAAAAAAGAGATGTGAGGCTATAGTGATACCCCAGGAGACACCATATCACTTAGGACTGGATTGTATTATAATGCCAGGAATAGCACACAGAGTCACAGCAAACAGAGACCTTCAAAAGTGATATCACACAATTTCTCACTGATGGGCATTTCTTGTAGACACATACTTGTAAATGGGGAAGTTATTTACAAACCAGCTGTAAGATAGCGAATAGCACATTACAAATATGCAGCTGACGAGCAGTCAGCTAGACCCAATGAATAGCCCGGTACAAATTAAGCAGTGTTGGAGCAGGAACTACACAGCATCTTCCAACAAAGCAAAAACCTAACAGAACAGTTATTCAAATCAGCAGAAAATGCAACACTAAAAGGATTCAGAGAAGATGGAGTGGAGTCAGTTAGCAGAGGTATGATTTGTTACTGATGATCTGTTACTGTCTCTCTGCTGGTTCCCTGACAGTAAGTGTACAGGCAGGAAGTGGGGTTGGCTTTGCTTGCGTAGTTTAGGTTATGTCTGTGTCCTTAATCGTATAGAAATCCAGGGCTTGAGTTATGTTTACATATGAATGTGAGCCAGATGGAGGCCGGATGTTTTCCAGCGGAGCAGAAGCACGGTGGACTCTCAGTAGGGTTTGCCCTCTAATCTTGTTTCTCCCCGTGCAGGTGATTGATGGTGAGGTGTATCCCCCCTCCCTGACTGAGGTGCCCGTCAGCATGAGCTACCCCTCGTATGTCCCAATGGAGCAGCGCTTGGCAATCGGCCAGGAGGTGTTTGGGCTGCTTCCCGGGCTGGGCTTCTATGCCACGCTATGGTTGCGTGAGCACAACCGGCTGTGCGACATTCTGAAGGCAGAACACCCCACCTGGGATGATGAGCAGCTCTTCCAGACCTCCCGACTCATCATCATCGGTGAGTGCTCCTTCTGCACGGAGGACTTCCTCCAACGCACTTTCAGTTTTACTTCCCCTCGGAGCTCTATCAAGCACACTCACTGCAAAAGCGTCTGAGAAACCAATGTACAGTCAATTTGAATCTAGCTAGTGTGTGTGTGTGTGTGTTTTTTTTTTATTTTTACTGAAAGCAAATATCTTTCGGTTTTAAGGTGAAACCATACGCATTGTAATCGAAGACTACGTCCAGCACCTGAGTGGCTACCTGCTAAAGCTCAAGTTTGACCCGTCCCTGCTATTCGGTGTCCAGTTCCAGTACCAGAACCGTATTGCTGTGGAATTTAACCAACTGTACCACTGGCATCCCTTGATGCCAGACACTTTCAAGATAGATGAAGAAGAAATCCCCTATGACAAGTTCATCTTCAACACCTCCGTTCTGACCCACTACGGCGTGGAGAAGCTTGCTGAAGCTTTTTCTAAGCAGATTGCTGGACAGGTATCATGCAATATCCGTTACTGGTGTAGTGACACCTGCACCCAGGCTCCTAAGTACTTGAACCATCACAACCTAAGACATAAAAAAATTCATTGAGGGCATTTCAACTGAATTCTGTCACAGGCACATATCTATGTGGTGACAACCTGGCCTTGTCCCTAGCTGGTCCCATAGCTCATTCTGATGTTCAAATTATTGGAGGATAAAGACCAGAGGGGTAGCAGTATAAGCCATTAGACATATATATAGATTGCTTGAAGGATAGCCTATCACACATGGCACAGTGCTTTTTAGAGGCATTATAAAACCCCAGGATGGCTGTTATATATCAGTTTGTTCCATTTACCAATGAATTTGTCCAAAAATTGCGAAAAACTCAAATATCATGTATTTTTTAAAAAGTCTGCAAAAGACCACTTGTAATTTTTTTTATCAGAGGAACTAAGGAATAATAGATTGTTTACTTTGGGTTTAGATGTTACTAATATTACTGATAAGAGTGACCGCTTCCTTTAATGACATACAGTTAATCATAGCATTAATTAACCATACTGGGAGTGGTAGAATCACTAGACCAGGGATCTCAAATTCCAGTCCTGGAGGGCCAGAGCCCTGTGAAGCTTAGTTCTTTCCCTGTTCCACCATAAATGATTCAGAGCTGTGTAGTAATTAGCACAAGGAGTTGAATCAGGTGTGTTAAAGGAGGGTGAACCAAAAACTATGGACTCCTGCACTAGACTGAGCTACTTTGCAGTTGGGTTCAGTGCTGAACATAGTGACCCTTGCTGCTCGAACCCAGGTATTACAGAGACGCAACCTGTGAGGGTCAGCCCTGTTACCATACTGTGCCTTGTCTCAAGGACACACTAGCATCACGAATACAAAGAGCAATTTTCTTCTGTTTCTGAAAAACATAAAGCCTGTATGATTTCACGATGCAGACTGCAAACCCTGTGTATACCAGAGGACTCGCCTTTTTTAGCAAAGATGAATTGCATCATTTTTGCCTTTAGCGGAAACGTTGATTTCTTCTTGTAGCTCTGAGGCTGTCCATTCTTGAATCTTTTACAGCATATGACTCTGTCCAAGATAAGCAGTTGCAAGACACACAGATGAACCTTAAACATTTTTTCAAATATCTGAAACCCTCCTATCACAAGATGTGAAAAAATGTTAATTAATCATTAAATGGTGATAATGAGCGAAAATGAAATTCACTGTGAGTGAGCGTATAATGTGATGCTTGTCATTATCTGCTATATCGCAAACGGAAAGTAAGTAACACAGTAGTTACATTTATTTAACACTAGTTACAATTATTGTTTATTTTGTTAGCATTGTGTTTTATTAAATGCATTCAAGTATTTTGCCTATTTACTGATTTATTGGGTAGCTAGGTCCAGCCCTGCTTCACCCAGTTTTTTAAGTCCCCCTTATTGTACATGCTTTGTTGTCCTCCCTCAATTCAAAGGTCTGCAGTTCAGAAAATAACACTGCTTTACAGTCCTACACTGGCGCTCTTGGTTTATCCATTGACGACAGCATTTTCTTCAGATAGGGGGCGGTCGCAACTTCCATCCAGTAGTAACAAAGGTGGCGTTGGCTGTCATCATGGAGTCCAGGGAACTGCGCCTTCAGCCATTCAACCAGTACAGGAAGCGGTTCAACCTTCCGCCCTATTCTTCTTTTTTTGAGTTGACGGGTAAGATTCCAACTGATGGTTCCCTGCTGTACATACAGTACAGGCAACACTGCTAGCTAGGCCTTTCTTTACAGAGACCACAGTTACAGGTCTCACTGACATTCACAGGCTACTATAGTAATCACTGGATGTACTGTACTGTGCAAAAGTCTTAGGCAGTCAAAAGAAATGTTTAAAGCCATTAATCTGGGCAGTAAGTGTACATTTGCTCAGAACAAAAAACAAGAAATTCTTACTAGTTTTTTATTGTTACTATTAATTTGCATAACAGTATGCAAATATCTAACATTAATTAGAACTTATGCAAATTAATAGTGACACAATAAAAAACTAGTAAGAATTTCTTCTGTTCTCCCAAAACTGATATCTTGTTGGATGACTTGATGAACACCTCTTCAGCTTCCAAACCTCTCCTCAGGGGCACCTCAGCCATTCCATGTATTTATTAAATTTAACCACCAGCTCAATTAATTAACTTAATAAGTTTAAGATTTCATTGAGATATTGATTAACTATATGAAGGGTGCTAGTGGTTGAATCGAAAACTACATTGGTGTATTGTGTGGTTGCTGGAAATACTGGGGTGATTTTAGCAGAGGTTTTGAAATGGCTAAGCTAAAACACTTTGGCAGGCATAATAGCATAGTTTTACACCATCATAGCGATTATTTAAGCATCATTTTCTTTGACTGCCTGAGACTTTTGCACTGTATCTCCGGCCATTTCTCGGTGTACTCAGTGCCTGGTCTGTTTCACAGGCGAGGAGGAAATAGCAGCAGAGCTCCAAGAGCTGTATGGCGACATCGACGCCCTGGAGTACTATCCCGGCCTAATGCTGGAGCAGACGCGGCACGGAGCCGTATTTGGAGAGAGCATGGTGGAGATGGGAGCGCCGTTCTCGCTCAAAGGGCTCCTGGGGAATCCCATCTGCTCCCCAGAGTACTGGAAACCCAGCACCTTCGGTGGACAGACCGGCTTCGACATAGTCAATTCTGCCTCCCTGAAGAAACTGGTGTGTCTGAACACCAAGTGGTGTCCACATGTGTCCTTCAGCGTTACGGAGATTCCCGCTGACCCACCCAGAGACCGCCACAAGCCGTCCACAGAACTGTAGCTGTCCGTCTCGCCACTGCTCGTTCTCGCGTATCATACTGATTACCACAGTCATTCTCACCTATCATACATATCCATTCTCACAAATGAACTGCAGCTGTATTTGACACGTGAATCATAACCCGGACCTGCTTAGGCGCAGACACGGCATGCACACGCGGACCGTAATCAGCTCCTACATACCATCTTTTTTGTGGGTTATTCTGTTGTGATGCTACACATGAACTCAACAATGGAAAAAAATCAATTGGAATTTGTCATGAAGTGCGAGGCGGGTGTTAAGTGATGTTTGTTTTTTTGAAGGATAAATGTTTTTTAATAAAACTTTAATGTGACTTGAATATGGCACATGAATTGATTATTTTAATGTCTAGGCATGACAGACCAAGATCTGATGGATGTCGGGGGGGGAGGGGGGCTCCAATATGTTATTCCCTGCCTCGTTCTAGCTGGTTCTCTGATAGCCTCTGGACCCCAGTGACCGTTCATGGATGGATGGATGACGTATAGCAGAAGGTCAGCAATAAAATGACAGTAAAGTGGTCCTTGCCTTGAAATACGTACCTTAGCAATAACTTCCAGGGAATTGGCAGGTGAAATTCCAAGACGCATAAAAGAAATTAAGAATAACCATTCATCCAAAGCAGGGGTGGGCAATCTTATCCGCAAAGGGCCGGTGTGTATGCAGGTTTTTGGGATAACCTGTAGGTCAGCTGTTCAAACCCAGGTGTGAGGACTCCACAGCCAATCAGTCCTTTAATTAGTAATCTAATTAGGGAATTGCAGTGAAAACCCTCACACACACCGGCCCTTTCCGGATAAGATTGCCCACCCCTGATCCAAAGCATGGTCACAGTGCGTCTGCAGGCTGTTCAGTCCACTCCCGGCAGGATGTGTCACAAACACAAAGGTCAAGTGAAAGATGCCAAGCAGCATAAACCAGCTGTCTTTGAGGTTTGGGAAAGTGAAAAGAATGACAAGTATTATATACCTTATTGCACTTAGAACCTTAACATTAATTAGTCTCTAAAAGGCTTGGTTAGTGTACAGTGATGTATCAAAAAGCAGGCAAATAGCCACGTTATGTGTTCATTGCAGGCAGTGACTAACTTGACTTTTATTAACTGAAATACTACACTGAAAAGTATTTGATGCACTGGAAGTATTTTTATTGGGCAAATCAATCACTAAAGGTTCACACTTATTTCTACAAAATTTGGAATGTAGATGTACAGTTGGATTACAGGATTGTGAGGCCTCCTTATTCTGATTTGGTATATATTTTTTACCATTAACACATTTTTAACATACAAATTATGCTAGATTCAATCCTGTTCTTCACAGCCTACGAGTGCATCATGTCAAATATTCTGAAAGGTATGCAAAGCAACATTGTTGCTAAATTCCTCTCCAGCTTTATGTCATAGCAAAGGTATCATCTTCAAAATATTATCCTTAGAGGTCCTTCTGCTTCCAAGGGTCTTTCCATTAATTTTTACACCTGTGTGTGGGATCTTCCTCTCATTATTCAAAGCCTCCCAAACCCCCCCTGGGTCAGAGCTTCCAAACCCAGAGAAGACTATCCCTCCCTCAGACACAGTAGTGACAGTCTGTACCAGTAACACTGATGATTTGTGACTGTGAGGTCCGTTAGTATGCATGTCCGTTTGGTTGGGGTGTGAGAATTAACAGTCAGCTTTTTAGATACTTTTAACAGTAAGAGCGAAAGCTTCGCAAAAAACAACCAGGATCACAAACAAAAACTGCTATTACTACACTAATTAAAGGCTCTGCAGATGAAGTCAGCTACATCGTTCAGGAAGTCTTAACATCCTAATGAAAACAAAGCATTTAACAACATTTCATAGTTTGTATTTCAGATAAAACTAGAATCTCTATTCAACAAATTAAACAATGTTCGTAAGTATTTTCATAATACACAAAATATATGTTCCCGCCAAGCGTATATTGTGGCCTTTGCTGTCAGGGATGTAGAGAGGCCCTTCCTCGTCTGTCTCCATGAAGGCTTGCTTTTGTTCACCTGTTATCTTCATACTTCACTCAGTATCTTAATTCTTGCTCTTCTTTACAAACACAGTCGATGCGCTGCAGCCATGACAACAGGCAAGAAACAGATGAGCTAATAAAAAACAGAGTTCCAGAAACTGGCCTGCCAAACTACAGTTATTCAGTGGGTATAACACTTGTCATTTTGCATATTCATCTTCACACTCACCGCACTGCACGCTGGGAGTAACCCGGCCAGATTCTGGGCTGTCAGTCAGTCGAGAGCCTGGGGGAGGAGGTGGCAGCGTGGGGGCTGAGGGGTAGAAATGGACATCCACCGCAACTGTGGTGACACCCACGGAAACGCAGTGGGAAAGTAGCAGGGGCCCAGAGGTGTGTGAAATGTTGACACTGTGGGTGACTGGTGTGGTGAAAGCCTCGGAGGTCTGCAGGGTGAGAGATGTACGAAGCCCATCCTCCCGCGATGGCTTCGGGCTGGCGGGCAGGGGAAGGAGGGGGTCCGGGCACAGCCTCCAGTCCTCAGAGTCACCAAGCCGCACACTGGGCTGGGGCGAGGGGGGATGTTTCTCTCTTTCCGATTGGCACACCATCTGATTCAGGAAGTTATGCAATTACTCTTCCCTCTGTCACAAAACCTATGGCTCAATTGCAGAGAAGGACCCCCCCTTAAACAGCCTTATGGTGACAGTGAACCCCTCCCTGGGCCTCCCACACAAACCTGCAGCTCGTTCCAATGTTCAGTGTCTGGGACAGGGGAGTCGGGGGCCAGCTGGGTCTCGCCGGGAGACTCTGTCATCCCAGTTTTAGCACCAGGTGCAGGCAGGGGGGCTCTTGTTCCAAATGTGTCAGGGCTTTGCTCGATGACAGCAACAAAATCATCATCTTCAAATGCCCTGCGGCACGACAGACGGATAAGTAATGTGACCGGATGGGGGGAATCCGATTATGCAAAGCAAAATTGATTTTGTCAATTAATAGTATTTATAGCAACCTGTTCTCATATGTCCTTCTTATCTCCAGCCGGCCACCACGCCTGCAAGGGGCACCCAAGCCCCTTTGAGCTGTGGGGGAATTTCTCACATATGTCAGACATCTGAGCTCTCGCTGTTGCCTATTTGTCTAGTTTACTGGCACAGCAAATATGGCAAAAACCACAAGCGATGACCTCACCTCCACGTCCTGCAAGCGCAGGGTCATTCTTCTGTACCAGGGAGTAGAACGCCATGGTAACGAAAATGAAGGTGAGGGACACACCCACTCCAACCACTATGGGAATGTCATGCTTTTCAAGGGCAGGAAACCAAGACAGAGGGTGGTGCTGCTTCACCCTGTGGAGGAAGGAGGGTGGATAGTACTGAGAGTCTGCTCTGGTGTCAGAGCTCTTTATCTGCGTCTTGATTTAACTATGGCCGATTCTTCAGACCACAGTGCAGATCATGCATCATTTTGTTCTGAGAATGAGCAGCATGTTCTCGTGGTGAGTGTTATCTTTTAATTTAATTTGCATCATGACTTCAGCAACCTTCATGACAAAAATTACACTGTAGCAGTTATTCTGGGACACGTTTTTTTTAACACAATCTTAAATTCATATTTTAACACATACATAAATATGGAACACACACATACTCTGTGTATAAATATGGTGTAAAACTACATTCGTTCATTTTCTAACCCACTTCATCCTATTGGGTCGTGGGGGGTCCAGAGCCTATCCCAGAAGCAATGGGCACAAGGCAGGGAACATCCCTGGACAGGGGGCCAGCCCATCACAGGGCACAGGGTGAACATGCAAACTCCACACACGTAACCCAGACAGAGACTCAAACCTGGGTCTCAGAGGTGTGAGGCAACAGTGCTAACCACTGCACCACCATGTCACCCCTGTAAAACTAGAACAGAACAGAACAGAACAGAACA
>JAODKF010000046.1:32694321-32710097 GCA_026779585.1 Mormyrus proboscirostris
TCCAGTGTGTCTCATGCTGCAGGTTCCCTGGAATCATATACTGGATAAGCAGTTATGGAAGAAGTATGGATGGATGGGTGGATGGATGGATGGATGGATGGATGGATTTCTCTTATTTGCCACTTTCTGACCTTCCATTCACTTTGAAAGTTCGTTTTAAATGCTTTAAGTATAATTATCTAAAATACGATATATGAACATATAAATGGATACCAAAGCCTCATTATCACATGTGCATTATATTACATGCATTTTATGCATCTTTACCTTGGTCACATCATACTGAAATATTCTGCAGATCACAAAAGTGATACTCCAAGTGTGTGTTTAATTGATTGATTAATTCATTGAATTAATTAAATGAACAGAGTTGATTTACAGTGTAGACCCTGGTTTAACAGAAGCAGCATGGCACCCAGTCAGTCTAATATCTAAGCAAATAGGAGAAAAGCCAGTAGACATGATGACCCAGAATTTGCATGGAGGAGGTGAGACAGCTGGGAAAGAGACAGACTTGGGGGTCAATGGGGGGAGAGAGAGAGAGAAGCCACGCAGGGGCTGTGAAGGGGCCCTCGAGGCTGTGACTCATCCTTTGGGGTGCAGAGCCAGCCGGCGCAGCGGAAGCGGGTGGGGAGATGGAGGTGCGTGTTTGTTTTGGCGGCCTGGTGTCAGGAGGCTGCTGAGTAGCTCATTATCGATGATGCATCAACTCATTTAAGCCATTATGAGGCACGTCGGCCATCAAGGACCTGGACTTCTGACTGAAAGGTCGCTAGATTTGAGAGCAGCCTTGCAGCATGACTATTGTAAAATAATCCGGGAGTAATTTGCATCACAGTTACTCTTTTTATGGGGAAGCTCTAATTGGGTAATGCTGATTTTACTTTGAATATCTAATAATGATGCTACTCATGTCCTTTTTACAGAAAAAAATCCATCTAATTTTGACAAAAAATATCTCCACACTTCTTATATACCTGAATGAAATAATATTGCTTTACTACACTATTTATGAGAACTATAAAATAATCACCCTAAAATGCATAAAAATCTGACATAACACATATCATGTCCTAAGAAAATGTTCTTTTTTGTCCATTTTTCATGGCAGGAAAAAAAAATTAAACTGGTCTTACTAAAATGTAGGTAAAAATATTACCAACAACAAAAACATTCAGCACAGTGGGTCATCGCACACCTCTGGAAACCGGGATCTCTTCCCGAATTTTCTGTGGAATTTACCTATGTGGGTTCTCCAGTTTGCAAAAACATGTTAAGGTGAACTGAAGTTGCTACGCTGTCCGTAGGTGTGAGTGGTCTCACACTATCTTGAATATGGGAAATGAATGAACCATAGACCAGGCCATCATCCCTGCTTGAGGACCCACCCACCCTAAACCTGTGCTGATTCACTCAGAAATGTTACAGTACCTGTGGAAAGCATCTCTTTCTGAAACCTGTGTCTAGACATTTCGTTTCCACAGCTCACTGTTTCACAACACATAGGTGTAAAAGTAGCTATAGAAATGTACTGCTGAAATTAATTCCAAATGATCAATTTTATTATTATAAACATACACATGGAATCCGATGGGGAAATGGGAAATTCATTACCCAGTTTCCAATGTTAGACATATTTTATGACGCTTGACGGCTGAACTCGGATTGCTTGAGGGAGAAATTGGTAGGTTTGGTTAGAGGTGTTAGAAAATTTTTGAACAAAACCCAGCTACTCCATGTTCATCAAGCCCTGGAAAGCGACCAAGCCATTAAAATTGCTCACAACTGACACACTGCTTTCCGTTCGTACCATGAGGCAGCCATGCGACACTTAGCAAAATCACTCTTTGTCAAACAGTGACATGATTAGCTATGTTTAACTTCATGTTGAGAATGCAGAAAATATGGTCCTACTTGGAGAGGGGCCATTTTTAAGATTGCTGTGGCCTTTGACACACAAACGTATGCTGGGTGATCCAAACAGCTATGGATCCTGGGCTGTACCTACCTGCATTTAATTTATTTAGCAATTAGCAATCACTCTGCCAACCACAGAGTTTGAGCTGGCGGCCTTCCAATCACGGGCACATCTTAACCCCAAAGATCATAATCGCAGTCCTACTGAAGTTATACTATAGGACTATTCCTTGTGAATTTACATGAGATATAAGCTGTTATGTACCTGCACACTTCCATTAATAATATGCCCATGTAGCTAAATGTTATCGAGGCTGTCTGGGATAGGTAGCTATGGCAGTTAGCAATGTGACAGACCCTCAGCCAGAAATCTATAGAGGAGTAATGACAGGCTAATGCACCATGTGCCTTAAAAGCCACTAATGTGACTGTTTCCATTGTAGGAAAAGCTAATGGAAGCTGGAAAGTGACGCATCACCTTAGAAATCCTCTTCTGACATGTTCTCCAAAACTATGCTTAAATCCAAGTTCAGTCACATGCACCAAGAATTTAAATTCCAATGATATCCACAGCTTATGAATATGTGAAGGTGGTAGGTTATTCGACTTTTATTATTATCTCCGATTATGGAAGAAATCTGGAAATTAGGTAAACGATGCAGGCACCGTTTCCTTATGTAAAAGCCTGCCAGAGGTCCACAGATCTAATTCACACCTCACACATGTCCCTCCCCAAGAGAAGGAGAGAGAAAATCAAGTCTTTTCAGGTTTATTAGTATTTCAGCTTGACTATATATATATATGAGCCACAGAATGAAAATCGTAACAATGAAACTGCAGTATTAGGGGATGTGGCCAAAATGGGGAAAAACACTGCCCTTCCTAGATCAAGAGCAGCGATTTCCTGTCTTTATACAAGAGGAGGAAAAAAACAAGCATAAAGAGGAGCTTTGCTGAACGGCTTCGCACAATGCAGTGATTTACATGCCATTGTGCCGTCTACTGTCGCTACTCAGCCCTTTCAGGGGTGGGGATTTTATCAACAGCTGGACAGTCTTGTTCCAGTTTACCTGCACCAAGTCTTTACAAATGTAAATTGACTTTTTTTTTTTGCCAGAGAAATCCAGGGCAATCAAATGTAAATTTGCACATGGGTGGCTCGACGTTCACACACGAAGGCCATCTTAATTGCGTGAACAAGAGCTGAATTTGCCAATACTGCCAGTTTGCAATGTCAAGCGCACAGATTTGTCAAAGCAGAGAGTCGAATCTGGTTTGCAGACGGGTTTTTAAAATGCTAAAATTACTCTATATCGAAGATTTTATGTTGCATGGAGGCTCAGAGGTTAGTGTTTGTGGCCTAACAGTATTTTGGGTTTGATTCTAGGTAAATCACCATCTCTGCACTGCCTGTGTGGGTACGCAGCCCTTGTGCCTACTGCTTTCTGAGGTTTCAAAGTCACTTTTACCTCAGTGGTTCTGGGAAATTGTAAAGATTTACATATCCTTAATATGAGCATTAACTTCTTTTGGACAGTAGGTTATAAAGTGCCATCCACGCACACTCAGGAGAAACCAGGTCTGGGTAAAAACGGTTGAGTTTACTTGAGAGTGAGGAGACAGAATAACAGCCATGGTCAAGATTATCTTCAGGGAAGAGGCATGGGGGAGGCATGGCAACACAGGAGGGGCACAGGGGGCTGACCGTAAAAGCGGGGCATTCCAAAGAGGACAAATGCTGACACCAGCTTATTGCTATAAAGTGCACAGAAAAACAACAATAATTGGGTCGTGTATACTCATGTAATTCTGGGTCCCCTCCCTTCACCCCAGTTGGCTCTGCACACTACAGAAAAACAACTTCAAAACCTCCTCCCCTTCCTGTTTTCAACACTCCAGGACAAGTTCAATGAATTATGCTTTACCCAAACAAAACATTGAATTAACCACCTCATGGTCTGCTCACAAAACCGTGTATAATTTTCAGTACACTGTATTTTACGAACTGATACATTTTTGTATTTTTTTTTTACAGATCAAATGATTTTAACTTGAATAATCAGTCATTAAAATATTCAAAGTTACTCGGTGCGTGAAGACAAATTGAGGCATTGCATAAACAGACCTTTATTCAAGTGAATGTTCTGTTTTGAAAGTGCAAGATGAAACACAAGACTCACTCTCATGTGCACGGTCGCTCAAACTTGTTACTATGACAACACTGGAGGAAGAGCTGCAGTTGAGGACCAGCTGCTGTGCTGCCGTTTGGGCTCCGATCCAGTTCAGTGTGGCTTCTAAAGAAGTTATTGTTTTTTTTACCATGCGATTATAAACTATAGTTCCCATTCACTTACTCAGTCTATTACTCCATATACTTCTATAATTGCTTGGGAATTAGAAATGGTTTATCTTTCTAAATATGTATGAGCAGATGGACCAGGAACATATTTTGAGTCTGAAAGATCAATTGTGATTAAAATCCAGACCAGCCATATTAAGTATCACAGGTAATGAATAATTATAAGCACCTGTCTTCATTTGATGTCTTCTGCTTCCACAATGTAAAAAGGAATCTGGTGTAGTATTACTATTGCACTAATTTCACAATATGCTGCAGCTTTCTTGCCAAATTAAAAATTTGCATATATGTAGGGTTAGGTATAGTAATTGTTTCAACAATCCTCTTAAAGAAATGGCAAATTATACTTTATTTTCTATTAAACTGAGCATGCAATTATTCTAAAAATCGTTTTGCATTTTTTTAAAGATTACAATGACTTATTGTTAGTTTATTTGTCGTGTGGGCCATGATCTAGAAGCAATTAAAACCATTTATTCAATTTGTTACAAACTAGCAGGATTTTGCACATATATTTTGGTTATCACGCCATTAACAGAACTAGACAATCACTGTATTTAAAAGCCTTAACAAAAATGCTACATTTATTCGGAACATTGAAGTGCATTTTGTTTAAAGACACAAGTGGAGTATTTCATTAGAAAAACTAATTTTTCAACTTGCCAACTCATCCCCCTTGAGGGTTATTCCCCCTGCAGCAAGTTCATGACATTTCTTCAGAAAAACATTTACACATTTACAAATGTAAAAAGTCAAAATTCAAAATAGAGAATCATAATAAACTTTTTTCTTTTTAATTATAATGTGCAGGGCTACAGTAAGCTTGATTCTTACAAGCCACGCCATATGCTTAGTGTAGCATTAACGTGGGATATTCTGAAAGGAATACTTCTATTGATAAGTTACAGTCACTGCAGATACTCAGCGTATTTCAGACATGTAAACAGGCTAAGTTAAAAAGGTACTCTCGCTGTCCTCAGTGAGTGGTAGTTACTGTTGTTGTTACTGTTACTACATTTTCACCAGAATAAAACTTGAGTTCTGAACTATTTGGGATGTAAGAGCCAGTGATGCTGTAGATGGGTGTTTATGAATGATCTCTGGCTGAGCGGCATGGCCTTAAGGAGGGTAAGCCACGTCAGGCGTCACAGCAGGTGGGCCAAGCAGAGCGAGAAGAGGAGGAGCAGGCCATGGGCCTGTGGAGAGGACCTGGCCGCTCCGCGAAGCTCCTTCCCGCAGAAGGCCTGCTCCAGCAGCTGGTAGGCATCCGTTCTCTTGCCTGCAGTGGTGACCAACCCCAGCCATGATCCATTAACAGGTAAAAACCTCAGAGACAAGGGTAGCAAATACAGATGCTCCTCACTTTACGATGGTGCAATAGCAATCCACACTCAGTAGTCATCAGACTTTGGATTTTGGCTGTTCCCTGGCCAGCGATATGCCGTACGATACTTTGTACTGGTGCCAGGCAATGGCAGCATCTATGCAGCCACGCTTACAGTCTCTAACAATTGCGAACGTAAACATCTCACACAGTGTTTAACGACATATCATAGTCAGATTCGGCTCACGGTATTTTCAACTTACAAACATGACCCCATCGTAAACTGAGCAGCATCCATAAGTCCTTTTTTATATCAGACCAATTTTTAGAGCAGTGTTTTTCAGCCCAGTCTTCGGAGACTCCCAGACAATACACATTTTTGCTCCCTCCCAGCCAAGGGCATAAGTTTTCTTTCAACGATGGTACGGACCAAATCAACCCCGAACTCCCTAATCCCCTAAACACACATGGTACCCCCCCACAATATTGGTAGGGACACGTCTCTATCATCCGTCCCAAAATCTATGTCCTTGCTTCCAGCTCCCAACATATCTGAGCCAAACAATTAAAAACATTGGTAAAAGTATGTTGGGAACTGGGAGGGAGTAATTATGTGGACTGTCTAGGGGTCCCCAAGGATTTGGGGTGTTTTCTTTTAATTCCCTGAACTCACCAAATTCAGACCAGTCATCCCAAAAGTGTGGCTCATTGCTGTCAAGATCAACCGTGGATTCTGTCAGAAACAGAGAGCTGCTGCTGAAAATTGCAAATCGGAAGACGGGTCTCACAAAGACACCACCGCTCAATGGAGATCGAACGGCACCACCTGGACGGTTCTTGTATCGCCACGCTCTGGGTGAAACTCACCTTTGGAGTGGTCCCACAGCAGCTTTCGCAGCTGCCGCAGAGCTACAGTCAAGCTTTCCAGCCGCTCCTGCAGGTACGAGTTCTCATCCCTCAGCGCGTGGATGGTGTCCTGAAGCTCAGCCGTGACTCCAGATTTGGGAGAGGTGGACACCACACAGAGCAACAGCAGCAGCTGAGCCATCAGCAGGACCTTCTCCTTCAAACCCATGGTCCGCAAAAAGTATCTAATTCCGGATCAGAAAGTTTCCATATAAAATCGCATATCCCACAGAAACCCATCCCAATGATCATTGAGATCCAGAACTGACCATTAGCCATAAGCACTGACGCATCAATGCTTTCTCTGTTACGGCCCAGAGCGGTTTGGGATTTTTGTAGGGTACTTTCAGCAATCAATTCCCTTTTTGCCTCATAGATTGAGCCTAGTTTGACTATCTGGGGTTCCTGACTGGCTCCACTGAGAGCACATTAGCAGGCACATTAATGACAGCAGCAACGGTAAATATCACAGGGGAATTTCCTCAGTGGGGTGGAGTGCAGCTCAGCGGGTTCGGAACACTCTGAATGGGTTTGAATCATTAATTACGTCACTGTCAGGCCTTTAAGTGAAGCCATTAACTGCTCCAGGGATGCTGGCTGACCCCAAGTTTTCCTCAGTGATGTTTTCTACACAGATTTCAGAATCTAGCATGACCGAGGCTGTCAATTTCTAACATTTTTAAACTGGTTTTAGAAGAATACATCTATACTTTGCAGAAGCCTGGTATAACATTTTCACTCAAACACTATTAGAATTTTTCAAAGCAAGCTGAAAAATATTCAAGTTTACTAGTAAACATCTGTGGTTAGCTACAGAATTCAGGATTTCCTGTAGGGAATTATTCAACGCTTTGTTGCAATCAAAGAAACAAGAACGGTTCTTAAGATTCAAATTCAATGTACACTTCATT
The DNA here is from genome assembly GCA_026779585.1 of Mormyrus proboscirostris. Classification (NCBI taxonomy): domain Eukaryota; kingdom Metazoa; phylum Chordata; class Actinopteri; order Osteoglossiformes; family Mormyridae; genus Mormyrus; species Mormyrus proboscirostris. The sequence continues at coordinate 32,701,739 of JAODKF010000046.1, forward strand.
AAAGCGGTCATGTTTGCCCACTCAGATCTTTAAAATCCTAAGTACAGAAGACTGCATAGTGACTGGAATTTTTTACTGTAGCCTTATAAACCTAGACAATAAACAGACTATCGAGTTTAAAAAAATAAAAAATAAAAAAATAGGACCAGAGTGTGTGCGTGTTAATCCAAACTTTATTGTCACTATTCCTGTCAAACTCAGACAGACTTGGTGGCCCTGGAACGCTTCTTCTTGACGACCACAGGCTTCTGGCTCTTCAGGATAGCACTCGCACGGCGCAGGGCAGCCTGTGGGCCCCAGAACACAATCAATACCTGGTTCTTCCACCATAACTCAAGCCTATCAGTGCCCAGGGAAAACTTAATACAGGAGTAAGAAGGAAGAAAGACAGAGCCTAGCCGACTATGGTTGAGCTAAGGCAAGATACTTATAAATAAATAAAAAATAAAAAAAAAAAAAAAAGTATAAATGTGTAAGGTGTCTCTCTGACATAAGTGTGAGAAGGACTCTACTGAATATAAAAAGTGACTATAGCAGAAAAGGAAACAAACAATATCCACTTCAAGAAAACATGGCCTAAAATATTTGTCCTGCATGAAATGGTTCTCCTGCCAAGGACCTCCACGGCCTCAGGTGACCCCATACCACATACCATGCGCAGGTCCCTCCTGTAACGGTTCTTGCGGATGATGTGGCGCAGGCTGCTGAGGGTGGCGCGGGAGTTCTTGTTAATGGTGATTCTCTCGTAGGAGGAGACCGGTTTGCGCTGACCTGAGAAACAAGGTGCAGAGAGTCTGTAGGAAAAGCTGATTGATGCCGACTGCTATGTTTTTGGTCCCCCCCCCCCACATGATTATAGTTACAGGAATATGTATATTTTCTACAATTAATTATTTTAAAACACACCTGTAAATACTATCAATTCCTGTGGCTCAATCAATGACGATACATCCATGTCTTAAGTTTTGCACTAACACATGAACTAAAAGCCCCTAAGTTCCTAAGCCCAAACTGGGTAACTGATAGCATCAAAATACAGAGAAAATGCAACTTTGCGGATGCAGATATGGATTTTATCTTCTCTTTAATCTGAGACCAAGCAAAAGTGCAAACCCCATATACCTAAATGGCACCAAACTACAAGGCGGCTGCTGCTGCTTTATCATGCCACAGCGGATCTGCAGCAGGACAGAACCTCAGTACCTGCACGTTTCTTGAGAACAACAACAACTCCCTTCCCATCAGCAGCTGGCTCCACTCCGACAGTCTTCCTGTGCACGAGACCATTGAAACGGAAGGAGTTTCTTGCCTTCAGGTTGTTGGGTTCCTATTAAAGAAAAAGAAAATACAATCCATGAATATAAGAAACTCTCCATTCATGATATGATAAAAACAAAGCTCAGGATGACATTTAAGATTAAAGCTCTGAACATGAGGCACCCATCCATAAGCTGGGAGACACCCCAGCAGGACTCGTGGTTTCAGCGACAGCATGCCCCTGACATACCGTGCTGTAGGTCTGCCCATTCCTCTTGATGAGGAAGCTGGAGCAGTTCCTAATCACCATCCACTGCAGCTGAGAAGACATTTTTGCACCCCTGAAACACAATGCGAAAGAACCACTAATTATTTCAAAGCACATAACTACCTTAAAATAAAACTGCGTCTCTATTAGTATATTAGAACCTACTTCGGTCTATTTAAGCACTATAATGAATATGTTTTCGAGGTTCAGCCATTAAACCGCAAGTTTAAGCCGACTTAAATTACTGTCAACACTAAGCGCTCTCAAAAATTTTGAAATATGGATTCTGTATGAAAATAGCTCGATAAAATCAAGCGGAAGCAAATACTGAATAACGATGCGCGGCTACGATAAGATACTTGGAATATCCTCAATAAAACAAGCTATGGCTAATTATTTGAATATCAAAAATTGCATAAATCGCTCCTTTATAAAACGCCTACTAACACTAGCGAAAGAAACAACAAAAACGAGATATTTCATAACCAACGACACGGTGGTTCGGCAGTTATCGGACATGCTATATGGAAGAGGCCTAGCAAAAAGGCCAGAAACACATGTCATGACTCTTCTAACTTCATTTCACCACCTTATCAAAATATTTATACTAACAAAAATGACTAACGACAACAAAATAGATAAAATATAACATTTATACGGTGGTTCAAGCTTTATTCAACGTTTCCGAAATGAGTATTTCAAACAAATCAGTACGGTACAAAACACGCCGTACTTCACCTTTCAGCGGTGGAAGAGAGAAAGAAGGAACGCGCTTGCTCCTCATTACCTTCTGCTGAGATCCCTCCGCGGTGCCAGGTTTGTTCGCTGCTGTCATGTCCTCATTTTTGTGAAACTATATATATATATAGTTCCTTATGCAATAGTCAATTAAATAAATATATAGAAAATTATTGTTTTTTAAAACCTTTATTTTTTTCTAAATAAATAAAAAAGTTACGTTGGATGAACATCATCAAAAGAAAGTACGTTCTGCGGCTATGTGAATCGTCATTTTTTTGTGACCACAATGTCGTCATCAAAATGCGTACTGCTTGTTTCTCAGGTTTTTTCACTACCAGACATAATCTAAAACAATTGCTCCTTGTTTTTTTTTTTTTTAAACTAAAGACTATTTCTGACGGAGCTATAGCTAGTTAATTTGGTTAGTTGATTGTTTAGCAGACACATTGAATGAAATTCTACCCACATCTTATTTTTCCTCTGCAATTTTTAACCATATAATTAAAACTGAATTTTGATCATATTTGTAGCTGTAATATGTGATATGTAAAGAATTACAATCAGTAGTTTTGAGTAAAACATTAAGTTCAAGTAGCAATTAATTAAAACTCAAATTATAGTTCTAAAAGTCCTGAGTTAAAAAATGTAATTGCAAGCAGTCTCATTGGGTGGTTTTTAATTAGTAACATCTTTGCCTTAAAATAAAACGCCAAACGTGTTTAGGCAAAAAAATGCTTCAAAAGAAAACCTACTGAAGCTATGTGCAGATATGTTAAACACGGTTTGCAACTGGCCTTTTATGAAACCAATAAGTTTGTGACATTGTTACTAAGCAAGTGTCCCAAGACTTTCTGTGAGCCCCATATTTGATCAGTGTTATTCACTCTTTATATAGCATGATTGATCATATATTATTTTTAGCATGGACTAGAAAAATCTAATCACCAGAAACCAGGATGATCTTTGCAATTCAGGCGGTGTAACAAACGGCACCTTTTTAAGAGAACTTGTACATGTCCACAGCCAAGATTTCCTCGCAAATGGAACATTCGCTACTGAGAATGCGTGTGTGTTGACCATTTAACTGATTCGTGAGAACGTAAGAAACACTTTCAGTAATTACCTTTACCACTTCGAATCAAGCAGACTGTTACTAGGTAACAGGAAGCATAGGAAGTGTTTAAGAAACAGCTTCCGGATGGCCGATAGGGGGCAGAGGTGACCAGTTCTTAATTTTAAGATGGCGACACACATGGCAAGGTTCAGAACCTGGGGCCAAGTTAAAAGGTACTTTTATTATTTGCAAATGTAATGTGTGTAAAAAATCCTCAAGGTTAATTTGTGTATAGTGAAATCTATCTTCCTTACTATCATCTGCCGTTAAAATGGGTTAGCGTAATTGTTAACATATTGCGTAACTATTCTTGATACTATAATTTTGTTTTTGGCACCAACAATACCCGAAATTTCAAGAATTATGATTAGATATCCAATTTGTAAATTCGTCACATGCACTATGTAGCAAAGTTGTACCCCGTGTAATATAAAGCGCAGTACATACTGTCAAGGTCTATGACACCTGAGATTAACGAGCACATATAGTCACGTGGATCCATTTTTCTGACCAGTTTGGCATCAGATTAGAGATGTTGCTTTTAGGAGACTATGTATTACGTTCTTTTTAAATCATATTCAGTATGGGTCGGTTTTGAATTCGTTTGTTCCCGTGAAGGTTTGGAATCGCAGCCTACAGGCGGTACAGCAGTAGCACTGGCTACCCTAATGTGTCCCTGTCCGCGCCTCTGCCCGGGATTCCCAAGCCGGTGTTCGCCTCGGTAGACGGGCACGAAAAATATGAGACTAAAATCACTACCCTGGAAAACGGCCTTAAAGTCGCGTCGCAGAACAAGTTCGGTCAATTCTGCACAGTAGGAAGTAAGTGGAGTATGTCGGAATGTTCCCAGTTATGATAAATTACTTCAATGTAGCTGAATAGTAAAATTTTTGAATAATTCATTGTATGTATTCTTTTATTCGGTCTTTATTTTTTCTGCTTGTATGCATTCAGTTTTGATAAATTCAGGATCTAGACATGAAGCAAAGTATCCCAGTGGAATTGCACACTTCCTGGAGAAACTTGCTTTTTCTGTAAGTATCTCTATTCCACTATCAAAAGCAAGTTATTTACAATGGTAATGTCAATGGTAATTTGTGACTGTACCATATGGTGCTGGAAGAATATTACTGGTCCTTTATTGTCAAGCAGTCCAGTTATGCTGTGCCCTTTGCGTAGTCTACAGCCCAGTATGGCAGCAAAGATGAAATTCTCCTAACTCTTGAAAAACATGGAGGAATCTGTGACTGTCAGGCATCCAGGTATTTCCTGCACTTTTGTCAAATTGGTTTCAGTCACGCTGGGTTGGACAGCTTTGAGGGCATTTTGGTATTGGTTACAGAGACACCACCATGTACGCGGTTTCTGCTGAAGTCAAGGGCCTGGACACGGTGGTCAGCCTGCTGTCAGACGCTGTCCTGCAGCCTCGTCTCCTGGGTGAGTCCACATCACTGGAGCCACTGGCCCCTGTCCTCTGCTGTACTGTCCTGTGCATGTGCTGATGTCCCGCGTTGGTGCTGCAGATGAGGAGATCGAGATGACCAGGACGGCCGTGCGATTCGAGCTGGAAGATCTTAACATGAGGCCAGACCCAGAACCCTTGCTGACAGAGATGATCCATGCGGTGAGTCATTGCTGGCAGTCAGGGTCTTCGCTGCTTCCAATCATGTCCTTGATGAACTTGGTCTTGTCGGATTTGGCCAATCATAAATAACTTTTAAGCCTATTTAATCCAGAGGTTAACTGCATTGGGACAGTAACAGTAGATTGGTCGTCTTACAACATTGGCATTTCTCAGTTTGTATTTCACAGGTGGTGATTGGCAGTATTGTATCGTTTTTAATGCATATTTGGCCATTGTGGGTGACATTGTGGTTATCACTGTTCCTACGTACATCTGAGGTCCAGGGTTTGAGGTCTCTGCCCCGGCTCTACATGTGTGTTTTGTCTGTCCTTCCCTTGTCATAGTGGGGGAGTTCTCTGGGTTTTCTGGTATAAAAGGCTAAAAATGTGCTAAAGTTAAGTGGAGTTACCAAATTATCTGATGTCTGTTTGTAAGACAGTATTTTGGGCATGAAAAACCTTTGAAACTCACTGTTCATGAAAAAATGCACTTAAACTGGATTTTAACCCAAATGTGTATTATGCATAAATACTGGGGGGGAAAATGGTTACAGCATTCATGGATTGGCCTGGAACCAGACTAAAGCAACATAGGGCCCAAGGCAGGAAGGTGCCCCGGAGGGGCTGGTGCTCCATCACAGGACATGCACACCCAGATATAAAAACCCAGTTTTGTCAGTACTACTGCCCTCTTGTGGTCAACCCAGGCGGCATTTCGTGGGAACACCGTGGGCCTCCCACGCTTCTGTCCTGTCGAGAACCTGGAGAAGGTCGACCGGGACCTGCTGACAACCTACCTGCGCAGCTACTACTGCCCGGAGCGCATGGTCCTGGCCGGCGTGGGCATCGAGCACGAGCAGCTGGTCGCCTGTGCCAGGAAGTACCTGCTGGGCATGACGCCGGTGTGGGGAGCGGGCACACCAGAGAAAGTGGACCGCTCTGTCGCTCAATACACGGGTGGCATCGTGAAGGTGGGCCAGCCTAAGCTGCACTCTGTACCACATTGTGCCATAATGTGGCTGTTCCTTACCTGCCGGTCTTTGGTTGCCCTTCTCAGACCGAGAAGGATATGTCAGACGTGAGCCTGGGCCCAACGCCCATCCCGGAGCTCACGCACATCATGATCGGCCTAGAGAGCTGCTCCTTCCTGGTGAGTGCACATTTCTGGGCGCCCCCTGTGCACCAACCACTCGTCCTGCTTCCTGAATTGAGGTCCCCCCCCCTCTTTGATCCATGCGGCAGGAGGATGACTTCATCCCCTTCGCGGTCCTCAACATGATGATGGGCGGTGGCGGCTCCTTCTCGGCCGGCGGTCCCGGAAAGGGCATGTTTACTCGCCTCTACCTCAACGTCCTCAACAGGTAGGCTGTCCTCCGCTTAGCCACGCAGAATCCCTCCCCTGCAGAGGACTGGAGCCATCTCCAGGTGTTTTTTTTTAATTTGTCTTAGATGTGGCTTTGTCTTATTTTACCGTCTCGTTTTAAATCACTTTGACTTGCCATGTGTCAGAATTGTGCTGTATAAATAAAGTAGCTTTGCCTACCTCAAAAACCCTTGAAAGTGATGCCACTTGTCCTGTAACAGTGGGTGGGGCGGGGTGTTGGTCATAGGGTGGTCATTTGAGAGTGGATGGATGGACATGAGTCGTGTAATCGAATCATGCTTTACAGACATCACTGGATGTACAACGCCACATCCTACCATCACAGCTACGAGGACAGCGGCCTGCTTTGCATCCACGCCAGTGCAGACCCCAGACAGGTGTGCTGTGGGATATGGGTGGGGCAGGAGATGTCTAAAGATATGGTAGACCTCAATCGGCAGGCTAAGTGGCAAATAAACTAAAGTAGACAGCCGACTTCTGTAATGAGCTTTTGGAATTTCTTTCTATGTAAATCGTAATTATTATGATGTAATCTGTGCTTATAATGTATATGTTATGTATTTTACTTGCCATCATCTTTATACTGAACTGCTTAATGCATTTGATTGTTAAAGCTTACTTTAATGTTTATCATAGCTCTTCATTATTATGTTTTTCTCTCCTAAGGTACGAGAAATGGTGGAGATCATAACCCGGGAGTTCATTCAGATGTCCAGCGTGGCAGGCGAGGTAAGGCTGCTGGTCCAGTCAGTCTTGGGTTGTAAGTGGGGTGGGGCCTGACATGTGGGTGGGGCCTAACATGTAGGTGGGGCCTGACCTATGGGCTTTCTGTGCCCAGATGGAGCTGGAGAGGGCAAAAACGCAGCTGAAGTCCATGCTGATGATGAACCTGGAGTCGCGGCCTGTCATTTTCGAGGACGTGGGCCGGCAGGTGCTCGCCACAAGCCAGCGGAAGCTGCCGCATGAGCTCTGCCAGCTGATCAGTGAGTGAATGTCATGTGACCAGGAGTGCGGAGAAACATCTATGGATTTCTATGGGGAAGTGACACCCTGAGGAAAAAAAATTGGCCAGACAAGTCAACACCTTTTACAATGTCTAACATTTAGCTGATAATCAGACTCTACATAGCTGTAACAAGCAATGGCCTCTTGAAGAAATATCTGTGATCTTTAAGTCCGATGATCGCATTCCTTTAGTAAGCCGTGTGCTTCCAGATGCCCAGAATGTTTACAGCCAGTATTTAGCAGCAAATCTGTTCTGTTAGGGGAATGGGGCAACCTGCTGGTAAGCAGTAGTACAGTATATTTACTTAATGGTTAATACACACACGTCATTAAGTTAGTTTTGGGAACAACACAAGTATTGACTTACACAAAGTCTGCTGTCTCAGTTTTTATGATGGCAGTTTGCATATACTCCAGAAAGTTATGAAGAGTGATCAGATGAATTGCAATTATTTGCAAAGTCCCTCTGTTAACCATGAAAATGAACTTAGTCCCAAAAACCCATTTCCACTGCATTTTTTTAGCCCTGCCACAAAAGGGTCTGCTGACATCATTTCAGTGATTCTCTCAACACAGGTGAGAGTGTTGATGAGGACAAGGCTGGAGATCACTCTGTCATGCTGATTGAGTTAGAATAGCAGACTGTTTGCTTTAGAGGAGGGTGGTGCTTGAAATCGTTGTTCTTCCTCTGTCAACCATGGTTACCTGCAAGGAAACACGTTCCATCATCATTGCTTTGCACAAAAAGGGCTTCACAGGCAAGGATATTGTTACTAGTAAGATTATACCTAATTCAACCATTTATTGGATCATCAAGAACATCAAAGAGAAAGGTTCAGTTGTAGAGAAGGCTTCATGGTGCCCAAGAAAGTCCGAGCGCCAGGACCATCTCATTACATTTACATTTACATTTACAGCATTTGGCAGACGCCCTTAGCCAGAGCGACTTACATAAGTGCTTAAGACT
>JAODKF010000046.1:32710477-32726475 GCA_026779585.1 Mormyrus proboscirostris
TCATTCACAAAACTTTCTTTCCCATCTTGTCTTCCCCTGCCCCCGGTCCCCCCCCCCCCCCCCCCCCCATCTCTGTCTCTCTGTCTGTCCCTGACATCGTTCTCCTTTCTCACCTGTGTGCAGGCAGCGTCACGGCTGCGGACATCAAGAGGGTAACCTCCCGGATGCTGCGGAGCAAGCCCGCGGTGGCCGCACTCGGAGACCTGTCGGAGCTGCCCTCCTATGAACACATCCAAGCCGCGCTCTCCAGCAAGGACGGGCGCCTGCCGCGTACTTACCGCCTCTTCCGATAATCACTGGGACTGATTGGGGGGTGGAGGGTGGTGCACACACCACTCTTGGTCCCCTGGAGAGGAGATCGGGCGCAGGGTGACCACCTGGACTGGATCGCACTATACTCTGTGACGCTCAGGGGGATGTAATCACAAGCTGCGTTGCAGGGGACACATTGTAAAGACTCCACAGGCTGGAGGAATGACCCATAAGGCATAATGTTGTCATTCACAAACCCTTTGGGTTTGCATGTTGCTTGAATAGTGACTGACAAGGTTTGGGGTGGGTCTTTGCTGTGTAGACGTTTTGTATCTAAGAGTTGGAAGGAACTCATTAAATATGTGAAACAATGCATTGAACTGAAAGAACAGAGATGGAAATATGAACGGAAAAGATAAATCCAAGAATTGTCCCCTTGCCTCCTCAAGAATAATCGGGGCACATTCTTGGATTTTTCTTGTCCTTTGGATAGATCAACTGTAGATCAGAACTCCATCCGGCTGCTCTTTGGTGGTTTGTAATTGGCTGCTGCACGGTTTCTTTGTGTCAACTGCCCCGCCCCCCCTCGCCTCATTAGAGGACGAAGACTTGCCTGAAAGACGCACATTACGATCACCCGCTCAACAGTTGCATCCTGATAGCTGATCGTTAATTTCTACTGCCCCTTTGCCTTTTATTTATTTCTCGAGGCTTGAAGAATATTTTGTATGTTGCCATGTTAGGGCCAGTTGGTGTGATTCCGGAATCATGGGTTGTGAATGAGGACACGCTACAAAATCATTTTGCTATCAAAACCTCACTCGCTATGTATCCATCTTAGTCCTTCACACTCAAGTTTAAAACGGACTTAAAGCATGCTCGACTGTATCCGCACACACGTATGGTGTCTCTCATGTTACTTTTGCTCAGAACTATTTCTTTACCTGTGATCTTACCTTTAGGAAGTTGTCGGTATTAAAAATATATATTTTATGTTTTGTTTTTTTTTTATTTGCTGCCTTCTGAAATGTCTCTGAGGGTGGAGTTTGGTTTCTGCAGTTCCTAATGAATAAGGGTCCCTCATATTCAGTGGCATGTATCTTTGCATGCTGTAACTAAGATTGACTTCTGGTGGATTAAGTTTATATTATAAGTGCTCTGTGTACAGTGCGGATGTCAAGCTCACAAAACTGTTGAATCTAGTTTTGCACCATGGAATCCAAACTTTGGTGCAAAGAGATATATGACCAAGTTCTTTGAACCCCCCCTGTGTTTGTTGGTGTCATTTGGGGCTGCTATTCTCACATTAATACTTTACTCATTAGGTTCTCGTGGGGAGATGAGTACCAATACAGAAGTGACTAGTTAACCTCTGACGAACTTAACAAGGTTAAAACATGGTAGGGCCCATGTACAATACATGAAAATTACGTACATTTTGTTATTTTGTATTTTTGTGAGCAATACATTTTTTAACAACATTCCCCCAAAAAATGTTGTTTCATGCACCCAATACTTGAGATTTCTGTTGTAGGACAGGAAGGTGAATGGGAGAATGGTCACCCCTGTGTCAATGGATCAATCGCAAATTGGAAACTAAAACAATATATTGTAGGATTTACTTAAGCCCTGGGATTAGCAAGCAGTCTATGATAAACTGAACAGTGTGCAATATGAACCTTATTCCTGATAGTGAAAGGCGAAGGGCTTCCTCAGCTCCTCACTCTACCCTGTGGAGCACCTTTTGCTCTGTAAATAGCCGCCTTTGAATCTGCAGAGAAACGGTTCTGGTCCTTCTTACTTACGAACCAGCAGAGGAAGAGCTAATAAAATTGTCACAAATAGATCTGTAAGAGGTTGCATTTGTGCCAGTCTACTTAAGATTGGATAACAAAATATGACCATGTTGCCCTTCTCATCAAACCTGGCTCCCTCTTCTCTTTATCCCCTCCAAATACCGCTCTTTGACAAACTGGCCAGCTCTCGGGATGAAAGCTGGGAAAAACAAGGGGGACAAATATGAATTCAGTGCGTTCTGGTTTCATTCTGTGGTATCCTGGAAACATTACTTGGAATCACATGACTGATTCAAGACCTACGCTAATGTTCTAAAATAAAGCGTCATATCAAGAGGTGTATCTCATTCATGAAATGGTCACTTGTTTTGTCAATGGCAATTCAGATTTTACCTTTGACAATGAGAGAATCTGCTGCACTTAATTCCAAATGCTATTTTTGTTGGGTTTATGGCTATTTGTCAGTTACGTTGTCATGGTATCACTCAGCATTGTGACACTGCAATAGAAGAAAAGTATTGCATCACACATACACTGTTCCAGTGATCTGGTATATCTTATATGCAAGGTTAAATTTAAGGGGGTGGGGGCCCCTGGGCTAAAGTCATTATTGGGGCCTTACCTACAGTATAAAATGCTGCTGTAACAAATAGAAAAGAAAATTTGAGCCCCCCCTACAACTGACTTCAGGCCTGGTTAGGCTGTGCATAAGCCCAGCCTTGTTGATATGGTAGAGTAGTGATTCTCAACCCATCGGTTGCCAACCAAATTCTAAACGGGCTGTGAGACAGAGTTGGAAATGTAAACATTTTAAAACTAGTAATCTCCTATGCTGATCCACGATCAGATTACCCAGCCCTAGGCTTAGAATTAACCAACATAAACAGGTCTTGGGTCTGCAATTGCTTAACACAAAACTAGTGAACACTCTACCAATCCAAGAAGTCAAACCATAGACGCTTAATTAAAAAATCATTTGCACATCCAATCAGATTTGTGCGATAGGCATTGATTTGCATAAAATTCTGAGTGAACAGTGTGCTTCATAGCGTTGATTTACACCTATACTTGGGATGTGACTGAGCTGCCATGGTAAAAATTGGATCGAGGTCCAAAAAATGCAAGAAACGTTACATAATGATCGCAGTGTTTCCTGGACATACACCCACACGGGAGTGAACATGCCTTTCTTTTATGAGGGTTTGAGGATCCAAGGATCCCAGATGACTCCCTTATCTGTCAGCACAACCTTCATGGATTCCGATGACAGAAATTCCCAGCACAAACTTTCCAGATGTCCATATTTAGACTTATTTTCTGGGATACAACAGAGCAGGCCTTGAAACCTTCTGCCCCAGAATGTTCCAGGTGTCGACATCGACCCGCACTGACCTATCAGGAAGGTGCTGGTGCAGCTCGTAAGATCCAAGCAGGACACTAGGGTCCTGAGCACTGCCATCCAAGGACAGCAACAGCAGCACACTTTGGAAATGAAGACTTTGTGCTTCAGAAGTTACACCATTCATACTCGGTTCATTTATGTTTTCAAATTTTTTGAATAAACTTATTTATAAATCATAATAAAAATTCCAGTAATGTTCTGGTAAGGATAATCAAGGGATTATACTTGGTCTGTGTTTGTCTGTCTGTACTATGGTTCTTTTTAAGCATCAGCTAGTCCCTACATTCACTTGATCTGTCCCGTCACTTTTCATTGTTTACTTTTCTGTCTCTGCTGTTGCTCCTCCTCAGGAAAAGCTGCCATTGAGTCTCTCTTTCTCTCCTGGCTGGCATCGTGCTGAGCAAGCATCTCCATCGATTGCCCAGTAATCCTTCTACGCTCCCTTCCCTTCCCCAACCCCATTCTTCACGCGAGGCCTCTTTGCCTCTTCAATGCCCTGTGCTTCAGCTTTGATCGATGTGCATCGACATAAGTCGCTTTAATACTGGCCTGCTGGGCTACTCTTCAAATTAATATTCACCAGGCCTTGTTCATCTGAGACAGAGATATAGTCCTTCATCTTTAAAATGAAGCACACATTATCTCTCCTTCCTAAGCTTAAATCTAAATGTACGTGTACAGGATATTTCTCTTTGCTAGAAACATGAAATTTGTTGACCTTGCTAATTACTGGTGCTTGATTAACATCTGGTTGAAAATCCATCATTATTTAACACAGAACACAGTAAAAGAAGTATATCCCACAAAACCAAGGATTTAATCAGAAATTTGAGATCCAGAGCAAAAACATGACCCCGATTATCCTGTTCAGTCTAAATGACTCTGCGATAAGGTGAAATAAAATTTCACAGATCCTCAACGGGAGGTTTTTTTTGTCCAGTAAAATTGTGGTATAAAATAGTAATAAACTGCACAGTAAATTCCAGTTGGTATAAGTGACATAGGAACATGCGAGATAAATAATTTAATGTTGGAATAATATATTGATGAGTCAAAGAGAGTTGGGTTACTGTCATGGGGACTGTTAACGCTGCACGATCGAATGGCAGTAATCACTGTTCATATCAGTTGTTCATGTTTATCCATGTGAAGGTCTTTTACTGAGGCTGCTTTGGCCCCTGGAAGGCCACTTTTTGAGGGTGCCTTCTTCCTGAGACAGCATCTTTTTGAGATCGCTCTCCCCCAGTAAGGCCTCTACTTGAAACTGTGTTCTCTTTCCATCTGTTAAAGCACTTTTCCACTGCACCAGGTACCATATATATGATACAAAAAAAAAATTCCACTGATTTCAAGTGCAGTACCAGTATCAGCCGGGGTACTTTTTTAGTACGTCAGTGCTTTGGGACACAACTTGCAAACATGTTCATTGTCAATTTGTTATGCAAATGGACTACCTGTGGAACGCGAAATACAATCACCAGTTATCAGCAGTTATGCGCTCACAGAAAGAAACAAAATTTAAAAATAATAATAATGATGAGTGGACAAATAAAGAAACCAAAGCTTTAATTGTAATCTGGTTGAATGAAGAGATTCAACAAGATCTGGTCGGCATGGCAAGAAATAAAATGCAATTTGTTAGGGCTACATTGAAAAATGTTCAAAATCGCGATGTGATTTTGTTGCAATAAATATTGGGATATTTATTTAAAAAGGACAATAAAGGACATCAAAGTAAATACATTTCTCATAAACCCATCTAAAATTGATTTAAACAGCAAGGATGAAATGATTATGTTTGTCACAGAGAGTGCATGCAGCACTCATGCAAAAGCAAGGGAGGTGAACTTTAAACTGAATTTTTAAACATATACTATTTAGTCTTGAAAAGGAACCATCATTAAATCTGCAAAGCTTGGTAAATTTTGGTACCTGTGACAGAGTACAAATGTTTTGGCAAAACTTAAACCCATCCATCAATCCATTATCTATACCGCTTTATCCATTTGGGTCGGGGGCGAGAGGCAGGGTACACTCTGGGCAGGCCGCCAGTCCACCACAGGGCCAACACAGGCAAACACAGACAAACACACTCACATTCACACCTATGCAAAATTTAGAGTAGCCAGTTGACCTAATCTGCATGTCTTTGGACTGTGGGAGGAAACCCACACATGCACGGGGAGAACATGCAAACTCCACACAGAAAGGCACACTGGGTGACCCCAGGTATTGACCACAGTCATCTGTGAGTCTGCACATGCATAACCTGCAATGACAATATTAATATCACATATCATCCAGCCCGATAATATACTACAAGCAGTACAAAACACTCCGCCTCACCTTGTGATGATGTCATTCTGCACCAGTACTGGTTTTCCATGCCAGTTGAAAACAAACATAATAAGTACCACCTGGTGCAGTGGAAAAGCTCCCTAACATGCAGTGCCCATGCTTCACCACGGAGGATCCACCACTGGCTGTTCCAGCAGGGGACCTGTAGATGGTCCCCAGTTCCTTACTTTTTCCCACTACAGCACTGATCCAAGAGGCTTGCACAAGAACTTCAGTTTGCATCTTTAGTTTATCTCACGCTGCAACTTTTGACCCTTTGCCGCTGAGGCTGAAATTTGCTCTTGCCAGTCTAGCATTTTCTTCAAAAATCTGTTTACAGTTGGGATGTATATTCAGAGACTGTGATGGTGAATGAAGTGGTGGTCATTAAACATCATTCCAAACATCACCGTACGCACCAGAAATATAGTATGTCACCAAGAAACACAAAGAAAATCCAAAATTAATTAGAAAATATGTCTTAGCATTTGTCATTTGCATAAAACATGCTATATATTTTTATACTTGTGCTAAACATTTTAAACGCATTGCTTTAAAGATTTCTATCTTTCTGTTTGCACTGAAATGTTCAGTGTATGTAGAAGAGATTGGTCTTCTGGTCGTGGTAGTTACAGGGCACTACCACAAGAGGGTACAACAATATTATAGATTTCCAGCATGCAGAAGGACCTTGTTGTACTCATGAGTAAAACATGGAGCTATTGAAAGTTCAGCCAAATGATAGTAGCAAACATAAAGTTTGAGAAGAAATATGGATTCTTCTTAGTCAACTGGAACTCAAAATTTTATGAGATTCCACCTCTTTATAATACAGTTAGAAGTTGGCTTGATGTTTTTAATATCAGTTATGGGAGGCTTGTCAGTATTTCTTCAGTTACTGGCTTGTAAACAACTGGTATTGTTGTGTTCCTTTGAAGACCATCGTTCTGAATCCAATGTGGATTTCGGAGGGGGGGGGGGATTCAGTTGTCGTTGATGGTCGTGTGTCAGGACTCTATCTGAATACACCTGGACACAGTTTGTTGAAACAGCTGCTTTCTCTCAGTTGTGTGAACGGTGGCTTAATTTGCTGCTAGTCAAAACACTGTTTTGATTTCTTTTTAACCTTTAAGCTAGCAGCAAAAAAAAGTAGAGAAGTTTTGGGTGTGTTGTGTTTTTTCTATACACAAGCGGCAGTTTTCCTAGTGAAGGGAATTCCTGGCCTGCAGTGAAATGCTGTGAGAACCTGAATACTGTGCAGACCTCAGGAGTCAAAGCGACACACAGCTGGCGTAAGTGTTTACTGACAGCGAACAGGCTGAGGTGTGTTAAAGCTTCATAACATTTCGAGTCACGCCCACAGTATTTGCATTTAATAACCATCGCATTTGCATTGCAAGCAGCTGCCTGGCTGGCACTCTCAACTCAGGTCAGGTCAGGTCAGGTCGGGGAGCATGCGCTGAAGCAGCGCGTTGCGGCACCCACCACGTACATGGCGAAACTCTTTGGCCCCTTTTCCACTCTACTGGTGACAGTGCTGGCACTGGGGCTGGGACTCGGCCGGTGCTGAAGTTGGGAACCAGCGAGAGCCGGTCTGCATTTACATGGACTTGAGAGCCCAGTGGGAACCGGGTGACGACACTGCGCGCACGCCGCAAACCACGCCCACTTCCCGACATCGTCTTTATTTTGCGTTGCCTCGGTTACTCCGCTCACCTCTCATGATGACACGGGTGCTTCATCCAGACCAGCAAAGGTTTGGTGCCGGTTCGGAGCCGATTTTGTGGCACCGGCGCCATTTTTTTTTCTGTGGGAAAATGTGGCACTGGTTCCAAATTGGGGATCGGCAGCAGAACGGCACCGGCCCCTTTGCAGTGGAAAAATGGTACCAGACATCCGGCTGGCGACCCCCCAGGCAGACACGGTCCAGTCCCATACCCCGGAAATGGGCATCCATCTGCCGCAGCCAGGCGCTACGTGGGCGTCCCCTCGGCCTAGTTCATCCGCTCCGTTTTTTTTTTGTGGAAATTGCCGGTAAAACCCATAGATCTGTGGCAAATCGGTGTGCGATCGACGCCGACCCAACGGAGTCCACGATCAGACGTTAAATATCCGGACCTGTCGGCGACACCAAATTCTGTAGGTATGAAAGGTGCTGTGACTGGCAATAAGAGCGCAAGACATGGGGTTCGACAGAGATGCGAAACCCGAGTAAAGAACTTAAAACGGTGTAAAAAGTTCAGTTTGTTTAGGAACTGTTGTTAGTGTTCAGGGATACACAGCGCATGTGCAAGGGTCATCTTGGAATGAAGTGCCTCCCTGAAACTAAACCGAGATGCGTAACCTGTATCTAGTAAGCAGAAGGAAAAGCCCTAAATGCTGCTAATGTCCCTTTTAGTCGTTTCAGCAATTTTACTGTATTATGTACTTCATGTTTTTGAAGAATGGCTATTGAAATTGTGAAGAAAGGTTTTGCACATGGTTAAATGGGTGTTTGATAGGTGTTTAGATGCCCTAATAACAAAAATTATTACAGTACATAATGACCATACAGTTAAATTTGATGGGTGTTTTAATACTCTAATAACATAAATGAATCAGGGAAAAGTATAAGTAGGTAGTGTTAATGTATACAGACAATAAATGAGACCTGTGAAGGAAATATGATTTTCTAACAAACTTTATACATTCATGTTTATATATGAAAGCAGGGCGGTAAGTCAGTAACACATCCCCAGCCTAGATGACTAAGCATCATAGCATATGCTTATGTATAAGGTCAAGGGAATTTATACAGCCAGGAGAAATATCATTCAGCAAAATCCATTTCAATATCATTAACTTGTCTGAGAAAACTTTAACAAAGAAACTGACTAAAACTAAACCTGAATTCCACAGACTAAATCTTAACCAGAACAAATTACTAAAATGTGACTTGAGTCTGACTACAATTTTCAGTAAGTGACTAAGACTAAAAGTAAATTAAAAATTCTTGCCAAAATTAACACTGGTCCTCAGATAATGAGGATCCTGCGAGTCAGATCACCCTCGGGGAAATGCGCCACATTGCTGTAGTACCGTAAGTGACGCATCCTCACAATGCAGGTAATGTGCCTCATGCGGGACTCCTCTAGCAACCGCTCATTCGACACAAAATCAAACCATCAATAGTCAAGGATTTTCTGAAGAAACACAGTACTGAAGGAGTCCAGTCTTTGTCTCAGCTCACTGGATAGCATCCATGTGTCACAGCTGTATAGCAAGACAGGGAGCCCACACCTAGAACTCTAGGGGTGTTCCAGTTGAAATTTCCGACTAGGACCATGGAAATTCCGACTTTCAAGTTCAAATGAAAAGCAGCATTAATGAGAAGGTTGGGTTAGAAAAGGGTCTGAGAATCAGACCCAAAAGAAAGACCAGTAATAACCTCTACTAACAAACATGGAAACATTATTTTTAAAGAACACAAAATTGTGACTTAATGGCTCATGATTGTTTATATTAAACAGGATTGTAATAGATTGTCCCTGGACTTCACCCAAATGTACTGAACCTTAGCAATTTTTAGAAACCTGTTTCCCCGTGAAACCATTGGAAATCAGTGTACCATGAAGTGTTGGTAATACCACATAAAATAAATATTTAGCTCCCTTAATAACACAGAGATGACTGCAGATCGTTGTGAAGTGGGGTAGCACTTCACTTGACGCTCTCATCTATAATACATTATAGACACCTTCATAATGAAATACAAAACATCTGTAATGCATCATTGTGGTCAGCAGAAGAATTAATAAAGCATTATAGCATGTTCTATTGACAGTCTTAAGGCATTGTAGTGTTGATTATAATACTTCACAAGCTTCAATGAAGCTGTCATACATAATGCATTACAGACACCCTCATAATGCCTTACAAAGCATGGATAATGCATTATAGTGGTCAGTACAAAAATTAAAGATGCATTGTAATGCATTACGAAGTTATCCATAATGCAATATTGATGAGAACATTAAGTAAAGTGTTACCTGAAGTGAAATTAAACTTGACCTCTGAAATTGGGTGACCACCTGATTTATGTTGGGGGGAAGAGGAAATATGAGTTACTTCAGGTTTTACACACTACTTTAACTGTGCTTGACTAAATTGATTGGTTCATCTTGTACTTTGACTGGTTTGTGTCCTTGATTGAAAAATTCATCCAGCTGTTTCACATGTAGTATCACAGTGAAAAGCTGAGGGTTGCTGACACCAACGAAAGTTCTTTTGCGTGATTGAATGATTGGAGAACCTCTCACATGCAAAGCGACTGCTCTACCATTTGAGCTAATTCCCCACATTGCAATTCTTTGAGTCACTGGTTAATGGCTCTTCAAAAAAACTTATGCACAGTCATCAGAGAGCTGGTTCTTTATTCTTTTTATATTTAAAAAACATCAACTTATAGGTTACGAGCACTGACAGATACATAAATGAAAGTGAATGTGTTGCCATAGCTACACCATTCCAAGTCCCCATTAGCATTTATGATGTTACGGCAGTGTCCCAGGAAATAGCTACTGTTTCATTTTGAGTAGATATTGAAAGCTTTTCTTGGGGATTTTACTTGAAGGTAGTATCATTGTGCAAAGCTGAGGGTTGCTGATACCAAGAGAAGTTCTTTAACATGGTTGTGGTGGACAACACCTCCTTGATGGTAGGTGAATTATGGGTTTTTTGGTGAGTTGCCTAGGTCAAGCAGCTAAAAGACTGGAGAATGCAGGTATCGATCCCACTACCTCTCACATGCAAAGCAAGCACTCTACCATTTGAGCTAATTCCCCCTATTAGGCTGTGCCTGATATGCAATCCTTTGAATCACTGGTTAACGGCTCTTCAAAATAACCTGCAGAGTCGTCAGAAAACTGGTTCTTTATTCTTTTTATATTTAAAAAACATCTACAAATAGGTTACGACTAACATTAGTGACACATGCATGATTACAGAGGACTAACCAATCAGCACACAGCAAGAACTCAGTGCTATAGTGAAATCTGAGTCCTTTTAATTGAAATGGTAATTTACAAACCCTGTCATAGCTGACATGAAATAGGTGGGCTCCCTACTCTGAATATTTGTTGTGATCTGGAGTAAGATTATACACCAGCATGGGCAAAGAGCACAAACTGCTACAATTTCCTGTAATAAATAAAGTTCTTTCACTGTATCCATGCATCAATCCTATATATTAATATAATTACTGAAGACATAAAAAAACATTTATGCTGTTGGTTATTGCATGTTGTACAAGATCCATTTTCAAAAGATTTTCATTGCGTGTTTATTGCATATGTATCCTCTGGGCATGTCGTGTTTGTTGTTCATATAATTGCCCTGGGATTTTAGTTCAATTTAGGTAATTGAATTTCATTGTGTCCCATAGTCATGCTGTTGTCTTTGCACAATGGAGGGATTCAATATTAATATATGCAGTTAGACCTACACATATGCATCCACACATTTATATATACATAACGGACAAGGGTTTTGGGGGCTGTGTGTTAAAACTTTGTATCATTAAAAATGTTTGTGGTGTTATAAGATGCATTTACTGTAGTACTATTTTTATTTCTACATGCCCCATTGAACTTTCAGACTTCACAGCTATAGTGCAGGAGATGGGTTACTGTTCAGAAATGGAGGAAAGGTGTTCACTGAGTATGCCAGGATGTTGCACGTCTACAGCTGTTTGCTAGTCATGTCGGTATGCTGCAGGTGTGCTGGTATTTGGTTGGGGTGTTGCAGGTGTGCAGGTGTTTGCTTGGGGTGTTGCAGGTGTGCAGGTGTTTGCTTGGGGTGTTGGGATGCTGCAGGTGTTCACTGAAGGTGTTGGGGTGCTGCAGGTGTGCAGGTGTTTGCTTGGGGTGTTGGGATGCTGCAGGTGTTTGCTGAAGGTGTTGGGGCGCTGCAGGTGTGCAGGTGTTTGCTTGGGGTGTTGGGATGCTGCAGGTGTTCACTGAAGGTGTTGGGGTGCTGCAGGTGTGCAGGTGTTCGCTAGGGATGTCGGGATGTTGCAGGTGTGCAGGTGTTTGCTTGGGGTGTTGAGGTGCAGATGTTCACTGGAGGTGTCAGGGCATTTATACCTCATCAAAAGGACAATCAATACAATTTACATAGTTGCGTACAGAAGCTAATCTTCTCTGTCTTCCCAACACATGCAGACAAATAGACGTGACAGATATAGATTGTGAGGAGGCAGTGAGGACATAAAAAGAGAGTCTGGATGGAGGTTTCTGTTTTTAAAATGAGACCATCCCCATTACAGGCTGGAACAGGCTGAGAGAGCCAGGCAGCCCCCTCTTACTGGACCCGCAAGCTACCCCCTCTGCTGCCTGCTGACACGTGCTTCCCTGAGACTGGGACGGGGCCCCTGTCCCGGCCTGCCCCGTGGCTCCGGGGATCGAGACTGGCTACGGTAATTCAGCTGGTTTCGGGCAGCATGCTGGAGCAGGTCTGAGGGACAGCCTGGCGTGGGAATGGAAGGGAGCTTGAGCAAACATGAGGCTCGTCTCTCGGTTTCGGTAAGTAGGTATCGACACCCCCCCACTCCCACTTTATTGATGTGGGATTCATTTGTCTCCCCTTCCATAATCTCTGAAAATGGACAAGAAATAGCTGGCAGTCACACACACATGTACGGACGTTGCCAGTCTAGTTTGACCAATTTCCGTATATATATATTTAATGCTGATATTTTTTGACATGTTGATGTTGAGAGTACTCACTATTTTGGAGGAGCTGAATAAAAAAACGGTAAAAATGCATTCCGGCTAAAATGAAACAGGCGACCCTTATCCAGAAGACTCTGTCATCGCGCCCCCAGGTCACCGAAGGGGGCGTGGATCAGTCCATTACAGGTCAGAGAGGCGGAAACCATGTCTAGCTGCAGGATTCAGAGCTGAATGAATGCAGCGGCACGCAGGATCAGAGCCGACCGCAACCGTCAGAATCAGTCCAATCACAATGAACCCCTGCTGGTCCTCAGCGGGCGTCTGAAGCCTGGATTGACTCCTGACTCTTTTCAGGTGTCATCGGGTGACTCAGCGGGCGACTGTCGGCTGGCCTGCACGCTTCTTATCTCTTCCCTTTATCTCCCTGAAAAGAGAGTGAGAAACGACCCCCCCCCGAAGGGGTTCCTAAGCACACACAAGCACACAGGGCCTCACACACGTGCCCCAGAACACGATAGAACAAGAAATAAAAAAGAAGCTGGAGGGGCTGGCTGCCCATCCCCTGGGGAGAGTTCATCATTAAAGGCCGACTATCGCACGCCAGCCCCTGCCCCCCCCCGCCAGCCCAGGAGCAGAAATCGATATGCTGATTTCAAGAGGGGGGCGCTAACGAGGATCAGAAACATCTTAATAAAGCATCCTAATCCTGATTTAATCCTTCGTTACGGCTCCATCTCCATTCAGGAAGGCTCCTACTCGTCACCATTGTTCAGCTTCTGGCAATTGTTTGCCGGCAGCCCGGGACCCCGGACCCGCTTTGCTTCGCTCAGATTACGGCTCCTCATTAGGCGGCCAGAAGAGATGTGGCCACAGCTCCAAATAGGCCTTTTATGCACCGTTGAACTGTATCAGGCAATTAAATCGGAATTTGTGACATATGCTTAATGACCCCAAATCTAGGGGGAGTCCAAGCTCATTGTTGGAGAAGGACCGAGAGTCTCGGGTTGAAGCGGGAAAGTCCACAGGCTGAAAGAGTCACCCTCCGAGGCACAAGGGAGGAAGTTGGCAGGATTAAAGGCCACGATTTCATAATGATTCAAAGTTGACGAAAGAAGTCTACCTGTCCATTCATTTCATTTTACATAAAAGTTCCACCAAGCATATTCGCAGCAAGCTCGTAGTGCACAGTGTTACGCTTTAAAATTTACTACACAAATATTGGCAGTAATGTTTATAAACAATCAAAGAATCTTTACAAATATCATACTTTGATCTATTAAATAAGTAACTCTAGTGACTGGAATGAAGTTCTGCAATCTATAAAATGGTAAATGTTTCCACAGTTTTGGCCACTAGTGTATTTTTGCAGAACGTGCTTATAAACTGAGGAATTCCGCTTATAATCAGAAAACTGGGCCAGTCTACTTTATTGTTTATTGCAATATATCAAATCTCTAAATTATTCTCAGTGTATTTGTCTTTGTGTAATTGAAAACCAGGGCTAAAATGCACAAATAATACAACTGTGTAATACAGCTGCTCCCAGTCGACCCCACCCCTTTATTGGGGGGAGGGGGGCTTATGAAGATTGCCCATCTTGCCTTCGCCAGAATCTACCACCATGCTCTACAATGCAAAGCAGTGGTTTCTGCATGGTTCAGCTTCTCAGTATGCAGACCTCACATACACCCCTGTGCATAAGGAAACTTTCCGGTGGTGTGGTGTGGGCCTGCTGAAGAGCACTTACACTGGTGCAGGTTGCTTTTGTTAGGTTTGTTTTTCGGCCTGGGATGGCCTGCCAAGTGCGGTGCTGTTGGGTTTCAGTAATGGCGCACGTCAGCATGCCCCTCGGCTCTCCCACACCACACCTTGAATGCAGAGATCTCCCGAACCTGCCCTGAAAAGCCGGAACGGCTGCTTCCCAAAATCCCAGGGAGTGGAAGTCAGCGGCTTCACTCCCAGGCAGTGGAGGGAAAAAAATCAATGTGCGAGGAGGCTAATTAGCGGTATGCTGAAGCGTGTGAGGGCAACCCAGGCCGCAGGTTTAGTAAACACTGCCGATTATCATCTGCTACGCAAATGATCAAGCAGGCAGCAGGATGTAGAAAACACTGAGTGGCCCCTTTGAGCAGAGGTATTACATTTCATGCATTAATTAGATGGGTCAATCTCATTCATCAATACTCTCTGTGTGTATATAATTAGCCTTCAAAAGAAAGTGTACTTTTTTGTATTGTTGCCCGATGGGAAGTACCGTGGAAAAAAAAAAACGTGGTCCAAAAAATGTACTCAAATGTTTTATTCAAAAAGATTGCCATACTGAGACACTCAGAACCTACATGAATATGTAGGGGCAGTGTGTGGCTCAGTGAGCTACGCCTGTGTGCCTGTAATCAGAGGGTCAAACCCAGCCTCAGCACATCTGCGGGTGCTTGAGCAAGGCCCTTAACCCCCAGCTCCCTGGGCGCCGCTACGGGTAGCTGCCCTTTCCGGACAACTTACTCTACAAAACAGAGCAAGTTCAGGGAGGCGTAAAGAATTTTAAATCAATAAAATCAATCAATAAAATGTCTTAATATAGTATGATCATATGGAGATACTCAGCACCTTACAGTAATATGCACTATATTACCAAAAGTATTGGGACACCCCTCCAAATCATTGAATTCAGGTGTTCCAATCACTTCCATAGCCACAGATGTATAAAATCAAGCACCTAGGCCTGCAGACTGCTTCTATAAACATCTGCGAAAGAGTGAGTCACTCTCAGGAGCTCAGTGAATTCAAGCGTGATACCATGATAGGATGCCACCTGCACAATAAGTGCATTCGTGAAATTTCCTTGCTACTAAATATTCCATGGTCAACTGTTAGTGGTATTATAACAAAGTGGAGGCAATTGGGAACAACGGCAACTCAGCCATGAAGTGGTAGGCCACGTAAAATCACTGACCGGGGACAATGCAAGCTGAGGCACACAGTGTGCAGAAGTCGCCACCTGTCTGCAGAGTCAATAGCTACAGACCTCCAAACTTTGTCTAGCCTTCAGATTAGCTCAAGAATAGTGTGTAGAGAACTTCATGGAATGAGTTTCCATGGCCGAGCAGCTGCATCCAAGCCTTATATCACCAAGTGCAATGCAAAGCATCGGATTTGGTGATGTAAAGCACGCCACCACTGGACTTAAGAGCAGTGGAGACGTGTTCTCTGCAATGACAAATCACACTTATCTGCTATCCGAAGGGTTTGGCGGTTGCCAGGAGAACGGTACTTGCCTGACTGCATTGTGCCAAGTGTAAAGTGTGGTGGAGGGGGGATTATGATTTGGGGTTGTTTTTCAGGGGTTGGGCTTGGTCCCTTAGTTCCAGTGAAAGGAACTCTTAATGCTGCAGCATTCAAAGCTATTTTGAACAATTTTATGCTCCCAACTTTGTGGGATCAGCTTGGGGATGAGCCTCTTGCAGTTCCGGCACAACTGCACACCAGTGCAGAAAGCAAGGT
>JAODKF010000046.1:32727490-32739010 GCA_026779585.1 Mormyrus proboscirostris
TGGAGGGAGCTGGGGGGGGGCGGGGGCTGTGGTTTTGGGTAGGGTGTGTAGAGGGGAGGCCAAATGAGACTGAACATCATTTACTGTGTCTGTCTTCTAATGTTCATCCTGACATTAATTCTTTTGGGAAGAAGGTTGACTGGACAAAATGTTTGTTTTGGTTTTCTGTCTTTTTTTTTTGTCTTGTGGTTCATTGACATTCACCATTTAATTAAACAATCACTATTCAGCCCCGAAGAAGATTAATATATCTTATATGATTAAGTTTAAATGTTTTATATTAAAGTGAAGTGGTAAACAGTAAATTAGAGTATGACCATGCTGCATTGATGTCTGGTGCCGATGTTACAACAATTGAATACGCAGAGTGACAGGATTTTTTGTATACCTGAGGGGAAAATGGGTAGTTTTTCCATGTATCACCTCACACTCCATGAAAAACATAGATATATATTTGGTTCAGAGTGCAGAGACAACAAACATCTGAGCAGTTGGTCTTCTAGGCCTCAATGGCCCAACGATAGCATCATGATTCTACGTAAACCCATGACACACCACCCTCACATAAATGCAACAATTAAAGGATTTTTGCTCCTTTGTTATACATTCAAACCCTTATTTTAAACCAAGGAAATGTCATGCAGATCCAAATAACAAGGCCATAGTTATTTTTCAGTGCATTGCAGTAATATCCCATAACCAGGGATTGACACAACTAGTACACTAGTATGCATTTGCGTATAAAGCGATATGCACAGTGATTTCTTTTTATAACAGGGAAGCATGTGGCTCAGTGGGCAAAGCCTCTGTGCCAGTGATTGGAGACTTCTGGTTTAAACCTGACCTCAGTTTTTCAATGGATAATTGAGCAAGGCCCACAACCCCCTCAGCTCTCTGGGTCCCTTCACGGTCTGCTTGCGCTCACCTACAGGGGGCACTGTGGGAGACAGAAAGAGGATTTCCTCGCAGGGATCAATAAAAAGTGTGTACACACTAGGGCTGCAACTAATGATTATTTTGATAATCGATTAATCTGACGATTAATTTTTCGATTAATCTAATAATGGGGGGGCAATTCGATTTCCAGCAATTTTTAATACCCCAGTCTGTCTTTGTACAAAAGTTGTTTCCAGCAACTCACATAAAAAACAAATGTATGCTACATTAAGAGTATAAAAAATTTTTGTAGCAGCTGAATCAATGTAATGAAATACACAAAATCTTGTTTTATGAAGTGCAACCAGCATGGTGCTTTAGATAATGTATTCAGTACTCCAGTTTTTTTAATGTAAAAGCACAGACTACCACTGCCGCTAAGAATATTATTAAATAATTGTCTAATGTTATTTAATGTTGATACACATATGTGACAGGGGGTGAGAGCTTAATGGTGCTTTACTGACACCGCGGCTTTGGTTAGCTTATTACTCCCAAATTAGAAGGTAGCCACTGTACTTATGTGTATAATAACGTAGACCCAACTAATCGATTATTAAATTAGTTGGCAACTATTTTAATGATCGATTTTAATCGATTAAATCGATTAGTTGTTGCAGTCCTAGTACACACAGTGTACAAATGCCCATAAAATAATTATGTGTTTTTGTTGTTACAAGAAGAAATTGCGTGCAGCACTTCATTCAGTGAATGTGTATTTGTGTATCAGTTATGTTAATCCCTACCTATAATTGTGTTTCTGGAGAAACACTGTAAGATCTTGCTGCATCCACCTTAGCTACAGAAAACAGCTGGGGGTCCAAGGGCACATGGCTTTTCTACTTGGCTTTCGGTGAGGTGGGAGTCGGCATCAAGTCAAAACGACAGCGGGAGACAGGTATCTGAGTAGGGAGGGGGCAGGAGTCCTGAGAGGAAGCAGAGGGTAGAGACAGTGAGTGTGAGGCCTGGCATGGACTCTGTCTCAGGTACCTTATCAGTGCAGCTGGCTGTGTGTTTGTACAGCCAGGCAACAAACTGCACTGACCTTGCAGCTCAAACACGCTGCCTCTGCCCTCTTTCCAGACCATGGCGTTTATTTTTTTTTTATTTTTTTTGCTCCTTTGTTTGTTGCAGTGTTGAACCTTGAGAAGAAAACAAAGGGTGAATTTCCCAGATCTCACAAACCACACTCCCAGGAAGCAATAAGGATAGACAGGGGTGCAGCTATGTTGTGAAACGGGCAGCCCACCTCCCCACACTAATTTCCCTGGAACATGTCCTGCTCCATTGCCTCCTCCACAAACAGCCACCACTGTTTGGATGCAAACTACAGGAGAGACATGCTGTGGCTGTATTCAGTGCTGTAGAATGCAGTTTGCATTATCAGCCTATTGACAGACAATCATGCAAAGGCGCGGGGTCACATAATTAAAAGGGTTCTCCAAGCTTAATGCTATTGACTTTAAAATTTGACCTTCACAATGCCAACTGGGCGCCAGACAGTGACCAGCAAACATATAAAGCCAGAGATAGGTTGTCCATCCGTCCCATAACTGTGTATTCTGGTCAGGGTTGCAAAGGGGCCTATTCCAGACAGCACGGGGGCAGAAGGCTGGGGTCAACCATAAAAGGATGCTATTCCATCACTGGGCAGATAGGTACAATCACACAGCATGAAAAATGTAGAGATGTCACTTAACCTTACTGCATATCTGCAAACTGCAGGGGACACCCAGTGCTCCCAGGGCAACACGGAGAATACATGGAAACTCCACCCCCAGAGCTGAAGTGGGATCCAACCCCCCAACCTTGGGAGTAAGTGCCATTTGGAAGCAATTAATATACAATACTCGAAAGAAGTTTGGACCCATCATCCCTGCCGGCAAAGGAGAGTGATGGTGTCGCATCACATGACCGGGCCACCTGACCTTACTGCAGCAGAAATGCTTTTGGGGGAGTTTGACCAGAGAGTGAAAGCAGCCTCATGAAACTGGCGTAGAGGAGAAAGTTAAGACATTCAGTCCATGGGGCAATTGGGTTAAGGGCCTAGTTCAAGGGCCAAATGGTGGGATCACTCTGCCAACCCAGGGATTTGAACCAGCAAACGTCCGAGTCCCAATCCACATAGCTGCCACCCCAAACTAATTATTATTTTTTTGTTTCGTTTTTTTGGTCAGTGTATAATTCAATACATGTAATTTAATAGTTTTATGTCTTTGTAATTATATTAAAATGTAAAGAATACTACAAATAAACCTTTCTATGGGAGGGTGTGTCCAAACTTTCAGCCGGTACTGTAGATTATAGCTAAGACTAGTCTGTAGGAGAGACAGAAGTAGGTTGGAAGCAGATACATTCCCACCTAAGTTCTTAAGAACTTACTGCCCAGTTACAGAACACTGTGAGTTTCAGTAAGTTTTGTAAGCGTAAAAAATGAAAAAGGTGTTCTGGGAGCATAACAAAGGCACATGATGACAGACTCCAGTGGCCTGTACTACGAAGCGATGTTGCGGGCTTATCGGGGTAACTTGTCGGATTTAAGGTAGTCTGGGCAAAATGTAAGCGAACAAATATTGAGTCAATTTAAACTGTGGTACCTTAAATCCGACAAGTTGCCCCGATAAACCAATAACCCCGCTTTGTAGTACAGGCTAAAGGTGGACCTTGATTAAACCCCAGTAAAACGTTTGCTATGGTCCTTCTATAGCTACGGTGATCAAGAAATTTTAAATGTTTGTGGGATGAAAACTGGTGAAACAGTTACTAGTTTGTATAAAAGCATTTCTTGGTTCCTGGACATTCTGTTTATGTTATATGCATTATGTATAATATAATTCATATTTCCTATTTAAATATAGCTGTAGGTCTACATTTAAGTCAGGCTTATATCCAGGTTGAGGGAACTGTTCTTCGTGGATAATTTTCAATTTAAACTCAGCACAGAGCCAGAAAAAATGTCTTAGTCTGAAACATTTGTCATTCATTGGCAAACTAGAAGCATTACATGTCTTAAGTCTCAAGTTAAGTTGATTAATCCAAGTACATACAGCTCAGAGGAAGTTTGAAGTCAGCTTTTACATTCAACAATGTAAGGCTATAAACTGAAGCCAGTTAGACACCAGTATAGATCAAAACAAAGATAGCATTTCATTGGATAAAAGGTGGCTTAAAGTATATTTCCTAGTAGTTTAACAGAGGGTGTAGTTTTTAGATTATTTCGAGTCAACACCAGATACAGTTCTGCTAACATGGCAACTTCAAGCCCAAAGAGTAACACTATCTCTTATATGAAATATTAAATTATTAAAGCTTTACTTCTTTAATGCTATAATAATCTTATTGTATGATATGTGCTGCATGCAAAGACCACACACAGAGACCACACAAAGAGACAAGATTCAGGTCCTGGATGTGGTGCTTCTTTGAGGAAGTAGTGCAGGAAACCTGCTGAACACAATGTCTGGGTAACATCCATGAAAAATATTCCCTGGACATACAGATGTGATCAGTTTCTCCTGTCATTGTTTGCACAGAGCCAAAAGCTCTACTCTCGCTCACTAGGGCTGTATGTGGACTTGTGCCTGTGTTGAGCTGCTAGGGTTTCATTGCTGGGTATAATGAGCTGTTATTTGATCTCATTCTGTCGCTTCTCTGGCTCTGTTTGTTTAAAACTGGTAGAATTCGTAAAATGCTAACAGAACATTTTTTTCAGGATGTTGACAGAGGAATTACATGGAGCTGACTCTTTTTAATGTCACGTAATCTGGCTGGGAAAATGCCGAGGGAAGCATCGCTCTGACCAGAGCCAATATAAACAGCGGAAAAAACGGACTTAAAATGTGACCCAGTGGGAATCCACTTGGGAATGGCGGGTGGATTACTGAAATCAGCGAGGCAGGCCCAGGTCACCATGTCCCAAAACAGACTAATTATAATAATACCCCATCCGTCTTCCAAGTACTTATCCTGGACAGGGTGGAAGGGGTGCTGGGGCCTATTCCATGAGGTGCAAAGCATAGGCAGAGCCTGGACAGGTTGGCACAAGCAAACATCGCGGGCTGCTTAGAGATTCCCCATTAAAAGGACCGCAGTATGACTTTGGGGTGTGGGAGAAAGCAGGAGCACCCAGATGAATAATAATAATAATAATAGTATTAGTAGTAGTATAGCAACAGTAGTAGTAGTAGTAGTAGTATAGCAACAGTACTAGTGGTAGTAGTAGGGGTAGTAGTAGTAGTACTTAAAAAAATTTGCAAATGCAATTCTCCATGTCTTTCAGCAGAACATCTACCAGAGGAATTGTGGATGGGATGCAGCGGGAGCCCATAATATACTTCAGTGGGACTCATGGGCAAACCTCTTGACAAGAAGGTGGGCTGCTGTTCTAAAAAATAGAGCATGTATCATGGGACATTTACCTGTACTCTGAGAAAATGTGCACAACAGCATCGGCATGGGTGTAAAAAGCAAGGAACGTCTGCTGACAGTACCAGAAGGGGGCAGTGTTGCCATTACCAAGTGGGCAGCAAAGCTTGGACTACCTGCAGTTTCCCGAGAGCAGCTGTGAGCTACTGCAGCCCAACTTTCTAGCTCTCCACAGACGTACAGACTGAGCATTTCTCCCCTGTCAGCTATCTGGTGACTGCAATCCGTTGCTCCTCAATACAGTTGAGGATAAAACCTGTGAGGATTTTTCAGGATCATCTGAAATAAAATAGCACGTCACAGGTGCACTGAAAAGATGCTGTGAGGCTGGATGCTCCATTGTTCACCAGAGCTCTTTGTTGTGGCGGCTGATGAGTGAATTGTGGAACAGGTTCGTGTGTGCAGGGAAGTGTTTCGGAAACGCACTGCTCAAACATGCTGTGATTTTCACCTTGATTTCACAACAGCTGGCAACGCTCTACCACTTGCTCACTATTGCTCATCGCTCCATTTTCACTACAGATTTGTTTGATATTTGTTTGATTCTTATCGCTCCTTGTCACCTCAAGCTCAGTACTATCACACATCACCTCTGCTCAGTAAATCCCCATTCAGTACTCACCACTGCTAGATCCCGGCTTATAGCTCATGTTTTAAGTGTTCAAGTCAAGTCAAATCAAGCCAAGTGGGCTTTATCTATCATCCCTATACAGGTATACAGTGGCACGAAACTGCATTCCCCAGGACCACAGTGCACTGCATATAACTGCATTGACGGGGGAGCGGGTTCACAATGAAGTGCAATTAAAATGCAAAAACCCAGGACAAGGCAAAAACAAATTAACATTCACCCGGACCCTTAGCGTCCCCTCAGGTCCCATGGGAAACTGTGCGGTGAATTTTCCCTGTCACCCCAGTAAGCAGGTTGCTGACAGGCTGGGTCTAAACCGTTGGGCAATTGTGCCATTGTTATGACAACAAGTTTAGTAATGACCTCCAGGCATTAAAAGAACGAACCCAGAGGGATGGGGTGCTATTTTCCTACATGGCAGCAGTTCCACTCAAGGACAAATCCAAGTTTCCCCTACACAGTTAGGCATTGAAATGTCATCCTAATTTCATGTTTTTCATTCCATCCTTTTTCCTAAAGTTTGAAACTGGTAAAGTAATATCTAACTCCAAACAAGATTCCTTGGAGATAAGGGTTGTGTTTTGATCCCACATTCCCTGCAAATGAAGACATCTTCCTTTCCACACCGTACTGTAGGCTGTCAACGAGATTTAAGGTGATGATATAGACAGCAGATTTGTGACTGGTTAGCCTTGAGCTCCCCAAAAATTCACCCCTTTTGAGGCTGTATTCTGCTAACGGTGGAGAGTGCTGTTTAAGAAATAAAGGCCTTTTTTGGAGACTTTTCAGAGAGGAAGCATAGTGTCTGCTTGAAGACTCCAGTCACCTACATAACTTGTAACTCTAGTTCTAAAGCTGTAGAGTGTTTGATTTACCTATAATTTGAAAATAGGCATTATTAGCAGACTGAGAAATATCTACTATATCTTTAGTCATCTTGCTTTTGATTCAAGTGACAAAACTGGCTGCACAGGCAGTGCTATTAGAGATAATTTTCTCTAATTCTATGACAATTGACAAAAGTGTGCATTGTCAAACACATTTAACTGAATCTTCTGCTAAGTATAAGAAAGGGATAAACACACATCAGCATATTCTGCCCAGACTAAGGTCAATGATTGAGTTTGTAATTTTGTTATCTGACTTAAAACTATGTGTCTTGAATAGCTGGGTGAAGAAGGGAGTGAGGTTGTCAACCAATCACCACTTAGTGATGAGCTGCAGTGGGGGTCAAATGGTAAGAGAATCAAGGGTTAATCAAGGTCGGCGAGACTGTCTAGCTGGGGCGTGTGGGGAATGTCAGTTTTCAGTTTTAGTTTTCAGTTTATTTGTCATATGCAAGCTAGCACAGGGTCAACATTGCAATGAAATGTGATTGAGGAGAATAAACAAGTCCCTCAGCAATATAGTACAGTCATGATGTCATGATGAGGCATGATGAGTTACGTCATACCAGCATAATACCTACTTAATTATTGTAGGAACTGCAAAGAGTTGTGTTAGTGTCTGTTAGTATCTGCCTCAGTGGTAACCTTAGGGCTCAGTAATTGATGTACTAGGAGACCTTCGGGACAATAGAGGTTTCCTGAGATATCTGAAAAGTACTGACAGGCCAAGTGCTTCAGTGAATGTGGTTGAAGAGATTAAATAATCCATTCAGTATCAGCAGGACTTTGCTCAGGCTATGCAAAAGTGGGGATATCTTGGACAATGTTACTAACCAATGGATGTAACACTTTCAGAAACTCATTAATTAGCCTGCTGGATATGGTCAACAGACAGGGGTCACATAACCGGGAGGGTGGTTCTTGTACATCTCCAGCACAAAATAATTCAGACTGGATAACATTATCTAGCAGATTCTATGTGGTATTCTTCCATTCTAAGTAGGTAGCTTAACAAGTGCAGCGGAACAACAAACAGACCAAAAATATTTTGATGAAATGAGGCTTTATGTTTAGAGAATGTGTATAATGAGCTCAATTTACTTCATCCATGAAATGTGTAGTGACAGCGGTCAAAAAGGCTTGAGATGCCCTAATGTTGCTTGACAATGCGCATTAAGTGACATATTGAATAAAAGCATAAAAGTTGTGATGCTGTTCCAACAACTTGGGTGTTTGGAGGTAAGATATTGTATAACAGGCTAATTCAATCTGTCAACTACACGGAACGAAAATCACATTATTAACCAGTAATTATTCTCCAGAGAAACAATAATGTTTATAATAATATTACGTAATATAGCAAAAATATTATAATACATAAAATAGTTGTCCTCTGAAATCCTATGAATACTGTAAACCATTGTTGATTTTTCTCATCATACCATATATACAGAAATATAAACATTTTGAGAAAGCAATAGAAAAATTGATTGTTTTATACATTCTACTGCGCATAAGAGTAAAACTGCATGAAGATCACAGATGTATCCATAAAAAATCCCTCAGTGGCCCTCAGTGTACCAGGAAGGAAATGCCAGAATCCTCAGATTGAAATGAACTGAACTTCATTAGAAATGTTCATCTGAAGATGTAATAAGCTTATTCTGATGTTTGGTCATCAAGATTCCAACCTCCACTGGATGTGAAGAAAGAGACAATAAAGACTCAAACGGGGCTCAGAAAGGCCCTGAAGAACATGAACAAATGCATGAAAAACCTCTTGATTTACAGCTATGCTGACAAAGAACATGAACTGAGCGGAAGGCTCCAAAGTACAAAACGTACCTCCAGTGGTAGCTTGTAGAATTTGAGTAGGGCTCAATTTGTTAGGCTGGCTGCTGTTCAATAAATAAAAGTGAAAGACTCTGCTAGCTGGTAAACCAAATGGTACCTTTTCCGTGCTGAATGAGATAGATGTGCTATTCTTAGGGATATATTTCAGCTCCTGCTGATTTCCTACCATTTTTCTCAAATCGCTGTTGTTTTTTCAGCAGGATTAACAAAGCCATGGGTATAGAGTGAAGTATAAGCCCCTAGGGAAAACTGTCTCTGCTCAGCTTACAGTAATGTGACACCTGATAGCACTATGACATATATGTTGTTTTCAACCCCAAAGTACACCAGGTCGCTTTCCATGAGGGTTTCATAAGCCATGACCCGTTACATTTTTAAAAGCACCCGTGTATAAGTTTGTGTGCAAGATTGTGACTTTCTGTGGTTCTTTCTATGGTTCTTATGCATATGACTGTGGTATCTAGCACCTCCTCCAGGCTTTCACTACTCTGTTACACTGGCTTGGCCAAGGATGAACCGCACAGTTGCCTCTCCCCATCAGAGAAGGATAGAATGAATGTCAACAGGAACTCAAGCAGATACAGCACTATGCTGCCCAGAGGGGCTAACTCTGTAGGACACCAGTCTGCTCCAACTGCTGCAAAGAAAACAGTCATGCTGGCATGGAACAAGTGTGAGGCCAGAAGGCCAGTACTCATCTGTGTAGCTGGAGGGGAGCCAAACTACTTACTTACCAGTATAGATTACCTATGGCAGTGATTCCCAGTCTGGCCCTTGGGGACCCACAGACAGTCCACATTTTTGCTCCCTCCGAACTCCCAGCCGGACAGTTCGCGTTTTTGCTGGAAGGAAGGAAAAATGTAGACTATCTGGCAGGAGCTGGAAGGTAGCAAAAATGTGGACTATCTGGCAGGAACTGGCAGGAGAGCAAAAATATGGACTGTTTAGCAGGGAGCTTGGAGGGAACAAAAACATAGACTGTCTGTGGGTCCCTGAGGAACAGGTTGGGAAACACAGGTATAGGTTACCTATTGCAACAGTAACTACTTTAATGTATGGTATGAATGGAAATGGTCTGTATCACCTGGGTGTGTCTGTTCCCCAAGGTTTATAGGGACGCAGCTTCCCCACTGAGTACTAAAATCCAGGCATTTTTAGCAGATTAACTATTATAATCCAGGATTCCCCTGAGTGTGTGAGACAGACAAGGTATGTCTCTCTAGGACCACGAGAATCCTATTCAATCAGATCCCTGCTAAGCAAATCGAAGGGAGGACCCAAAACTTTGATTTTGACACATGTGACATCTTTGGCAGGGAACAGCGACACTGCACCAGTATTTGAAACATGATTTGGCCCAAATGAGGCATTTCTGGCTGATCAAACTCAAACCAGCCTCTGTATCAGACAGAGGGTATATATACTGTACTACAAGAAATGCCATAACCATCCCTTTATCAATAGAATAAAAGCAACAAAAAATGATGCATGCATACAAGCTGAGTGAATATTCTCACTAATGGTTTCTATGGTCTTGTTGAACATGTGATCGTTCTGTGGGATGTGTAGAGGCATTCCCCTCCCCGTTTTGGACACCCATTACAAAGGGACAGTTTGTCCTTGGCAAGAGGAATCTATCTTTGATAATTACAGACAGACCCTTGATAAAGTTCCCTATGAGCTTTTATGCTGGCTGGCCATGGTCCAGTGCTTAATGAGGGCTGCAAGGGTTGCATCTCTCTCTCTCTCTCTCTCTCTCTCTCTCTCTCTCTCTCTTTCTTTCTCTCAATCTCTCTCTCAATCTCTCTTTCACGCGCCCACTCTCTGCTGGAGCTGCCAGCCTCTGTCAGGTCTTGATTCAAGGGAATTTCAGAACAGAATATTATAGAACTACACGTTAAAGTGATGTACACCCAGCCATGGCACATGCTATAGGTTAAACATGTGTTTACTTGTGTGTTTACTTGGGTTAATCTTACTATTCCATTAAGCCTTTTATGTATTCCCCTCGGCCAATGTGGGAGGCTGGATTCTGTCCCAGGAAGC
The DNA here is from genome assembly GCA_026779585.1 of Mormyrus proboscirostris. NCBI lineage: Eukaryota > Metazoa > Chordata > Actinopteri > Osteoglossiformes > Mormyridae > Mormyrus > Mormyrus proboscirostris. The sequence goes on from JAODKF010000046.1 coordinate 32,738,270, forward strand.
ACAGGGAGTCAGGCAGGGTTTGCATGCCAGACCCAGGGTCCGCACTTGTACACAGGCATAGATTAAGAGTATCTTAGAGACACTAATTCACCTTGTGCTGTAGGAGGGCACCTGCACGAACGCAGGGGGACCAAACAACCAACCCTGAATGTGCCCCCAGGACACAGTCGGTAATGTATTCTTTGCTCTTCTTTGGAATTTAAATTTTTACATTCTATAAATAACAACCAATTTTGTTTATACATACATTCTTACAGTATATACAGTAACAATGCAATGTTTGGACACACCTACCCATAGACAGGTTTGTTTGTAGTATTCTTTACATTTTAGAATAATTACAGAGTCATCAGAAATATAAAGTGACACATCTGGAATTATGCACTGAGCAAATTCTTTTTTTAAAATAACAGCTATGTTGGGACTCAGAAGGTTGCTGGTTCAAACACCCGTGATTAGCAGAGTGATCCCACCACTGGGGCCTTAACCCCAATCGCTCCAGGGACTGTCTGACCTTACTATCTCCTCTGTGCCACTTTCATGAGACGGCTTCCTGAGCAGAGATGGGCATAAATACATAGAAATGTACTTAAAATAAAAATACAAAATACTGAGTGGAAAAATGTATTTAAATACAAATACAAAATACTGTGTAAAAAATGTGTTTAAATACAAATACAGTATTTTGTATTTTTAAAGTACACAAAATACATGTGAAATTGGCCATCAAGTGCAGGCATC
>JAODKF010000046.1:32746948-32758393 GCA_026779585.1 Mormyrus proboscirostris
GGGTGGGGTGTGGTTGTGTGGGTGAACCTCAGAAAGATTAGAGTTTCTGATGTCTCAAGATTGTACATTCAAGTTTCCAGCATTTATAATTCCCAATAAAACAGCACCAACTTAGTAAAAGATAAAGAAAGAAATCGCAGGGCCTTGAATATTAATACTTGTTAATCTGCTGTTATATGTAAGGGTCCCACAGTAAGGACGTAACAGGGAAGCCTATGAGAAGCTGCAGAGACACTTGACACCTTTGAAAGCCTTTGAAGTGACTTGTGATGGGTGAGGGGGTGCAGCTGTGCTATTGGCTGACACGGCAACGGGACGGGCCGCCGGCATCTCCTTGTATAGCTTGGGATGCAGATGTGAGTAGAGGTCGCTGAACACAAGTATGTGTCTAGGCTGACACTTCAGGCGCGACTGGAGGAAGCGACCATCGAGGATTTCTTGGGGGGGGGGGGTTAGAGGTGTCAAGACATGAATGTGTGCAGGGACCTGGCGAGTGCTTGAGAAAACATGAATGACAAAAGAGGGTTAAAGAGGCGAGCTTTTGACAAGTCAGACCCGGTGTCTCTGTGCAAATTTGTTCCTTTCTCTCTGATTACTCAATGAAATGTAGCAATCAACAGGTAAAACAGGGCATAATATAACACTTCAGGAACCATACTTTCAACAAAAATGCTGTTTCCAGAGTCAGGAAGGATCTGGTCTTGAACTGAACAAAAATATGAATTGATGAACTCGGAAAAAATGTTGATACACTTATTGTGTACCTTGATGGTTAAGCAGCAAAAATTGCTTAGGCATTCAAGAAAAGAATTTTATGGTATGAGGGTCTGTTCCCTGTCTAATAATGCCCCTGATATGCTTTCCCTATTAGAATTTAGTGATTAATTGTCATTGTTGACACACCATAGCACACAGTGCCCAACAATGAAATGTGTTCTCTGCATTTAACTCATAACATAGCAGGGGACAGCTAATTCAGCACCCAGGAAGCAGTGCTTGGGGACAGTACCATGCTCAAGTGGTGCCTTTTCGGTTGGGGATTCAAACCCACAATCTTTCAATTACAAGTGTGCCTCCCTATCCAGCAAGCCGCCACCACCACCCATGGCCTTGGTATGTGAGAGCCCTGGTAAGGGGTCATGTGATATTTGTCATATGACCCATTTACATCAGATATTAAATTCCGTTTTCAGACTGACTGGTGAGTGGTTACAGGGCACTGTGAAAGTAAAATGGCATGTCTTGATAATTGTACTTCTTTAAATTTAAATAGCTTCAAATAAGCCATTTCAGGAAGTAGCCTGATGGCTTTGTGGGTTAGGGCTCTCAGCTTGTGATCAGGATGTTACCGGTTCAAATCCCTTAGCCAGCACAGTGATCATATTGCTGTTGAAGGCCGTTAACCCCATACACTATAGGGGCACTGGCTGACCCCATCTTCACTTGTATGTGACTTCAGACATAAGTGACTGTTAAAAAATTCTTATAACTAACCTGTTTGTGCGGCACTGAGAAGTTTCTGTTAAAAGGTACTATTATTCAGAGATATCGATGTCGGAAATGAAATAACCTATCAAACACAATTAACACTTTTACATCATACCAAGGGTATTTTTTATTGTTTGAACCCAAGTTTTTCACATGAAGGATGCATGTTCAAGGATGAATTTGTGATTAGGTAAGTATTGAATTAATTCCTCTCCTTGGGTGACAAGTTCCAACACGTCTGCAGGATACATCTGTCTTTGGGCCACTGGTCCCCACTGGCCTTCCCCCACCTTTCTGCATCCTAGTCGTTATTAGCATTTGTAAAGAGGGGGTTGACATTCTCTGTTCTAGCCTGAACTAGGAAGCAACCATTTGCCCCAATTTTGGTGGCTGTCTGTGTTGCAGTTCAGGTGCTTCCTCAAGTCACTGAATCAACAGTGGAGGCTCCACGTACGATTACCATACCTCCAGGTTTGCCTGGACATGTCCTCTTTTTGGGCCCCTGTCCGGGCGCCGGGGGCAGTTTGTTCAGGTTTAGCACTGCAATCCGTATGAGCCAGTGCAGCAAGTTACTGCGGAGTACCAAGCTAAGGAAAAGTCACCGATTTTCCATATACGGCAGCCACTCAGTATCAGTATCATCACACAGCGCTTGGAAGACTCGTGCACACGTTGACCTTAAACGATATGCACACCCCTACGTGTCACGCTACTCATGAATGATGTCAGCTTCCGGAAACCACTGGCAGTTTGACACTTTATTTTTTATGGGTCTTGTGAATAGTGAATCGCGGTGTTTGCTTGAAGTTTACCAGCAGGTCTTCAGTTTACCATTTTGTAACTTTTTGAAATACAATTTTTCTATGTTTCTTATGATGAATTGCTCTTACTTTACAGCTATAGCTGTTTGCACGACGAAGGCGGGAGCCATTTGTATTTCTTTTATATTTGGGACAGAGTGACAGAGTGTCCTTTTTTGTCTCACCAAATATGGTAAGCATAGCTTCACACAATGCAGTCAAAAAAAGGACACTTAGCTGAGACTACTGCTGAACACATCTTTAACTATGCTTCTGCTGAAACGTGCATATCTTACAATGTAGCTATTTTGCTGAATGCTTTAACAAACACATTTTAGTAAAACAGCTCCAAAACTGGGTTGCTGCCACAATGGGTCTGTGAAGGATGTTGGGGGAAAGGGTTACACTGGTAAGACAGTAGAGCAGAATATAAAAGGATGATTTGGGATGATCTTAAAAACAAGCACGCCGGCCCTTTAAGGAAGGAGCTGGGAATCACTCAGGTAAATAATGAATGGGCTTTGACTTCACTGACTAGACCCACAGTCCAGGTGTGGGGCTGAGAAGCCACCCACGGGCACCGCAGAGGTGTTGTTGGTTCTGTCAGCATCAGAACTTAAGGAAATAACAGCACCATCGAATGTTAATTGGTCACCTCCCTCTGTGCTCTTTCTGATCTCCCCTGCTGCGACTTGACGAAGAGCCACATGTTAGAAAAAAGCCACCCTCTACAGAAGAGGGCCCAGATGTTTGTTGTTACGCCATGGCGATGTTTGCTAGCACTGCAGAAGTATCAGCCAGGAGCTGGTATGCCGGGTTTCTCAGCCTCAGTTGTCGACCTGCTCCTCCGAACTCTCTGGTCTGTCCCAGGTCACTGGTCATTGGAGAAAGTCTCTCATTTTTGCCGATGATAGCTGCTGCTGAGGTTTTGTTTGTGCCTACACAGGGGTACGAGATACAACTGGTCACTGGGTCCAACACAACACAATGAAGGAGGAAAGAACCACAAATCCTGTTTATTTCACCACATTATGTGACACAATCAACATACTTCCTCATATTAAAATAGTACATAAAGGAGAATGAGCTGTTATATAAGCCTTGCTGTATTTACATCAATATTTAAAGATTTTACAGAACCTGAAACATTGACTCAAAAAACACAAGCAATATTTCAAACAGTTTTGTTATATTGAGTTTGTAAGCAGCCAACTGTTCCTTGCAAACAAATTCTACGTAGCATAAAAGTTCTTTGTGTGTTTCAGAGTGGGTGTGTTTGTCACAGCAACGCAGGCAACAATGGCCTCTGTCAGGCTGGCGTGGGGTCACGCAATTAAACTGCACCTTGATGGGTTTATTTGCATGGGAAGAGTCCCGGGACCCTGACAAAAACGGATGATAAGAAGTCTCATTCTGGCATCAGCGTCCCCTCCGAACCAGATCAATATGCAACCAACTGTGCACCCCAAGCCTCAATACAGCGAGGGGCTCACGCCTCCCTAGGGTTGCCCTCTTTTCCTCTCCTCTGTGAAGTGGGCGACAGTCCCCAAATTGTAGATAGAGACTGATAATGGTTAAAAAAAAATCCACGCCAGATGGATCAGTCTGATTCTTAGTCTCCAGGGAGCGGGAACCTAGCCCTGAAAGTACTTACATGACAACGGCATTGTAGCCTATTGAACAAGGCACCTGTACCAATCATGTGTCGAGAAGACATTTCAAACGTAGGACAGCATGGTTGAAGCACATTGATCAATAACTGAAATAGACATTTAACCTAAGGGACTCATATAAAGTTGAATTGATCTTTTTAGATGTGCATAACAGTGGAGAACCTCACAGTGACTATAGCAGATTAAGAAAAAATGTATCAAAAAATCGTTTAAAAGGTTTATTTAAAGTAACATACTGTAAATGACATAGCTTATAGCTCAGCCACTTGCATGGTTATTGAAATCTTCACTGAAGTGGTACTTTTCTCACCGACCCATCCAGCATAAATCAGGCTCAGATTTGCTGAGTGTGCTGAGCCCATAATTACAACAGGAATGGCCATAATGAAATTAAACGAGCCAGCTGTGTACAACAGCTCAAACTGAATGATAAAATAAGAAATTGAACTATAAAATTCAGAGGTATCAGTCCATTATGAAACAGATTAAGCAGTGGATTGTGTTAGCTCACTTGCTGTAATGGAATGTTTGTCTAGAGACTCTGTCAGCATACTGTACTGTTGATTCCCATATATGCCTGTAACACTGGGCTCATTTAATTGTTGATTGGACCTCATCACTGTTGTAAAGCTGAATGCAAGTTTCAGAAATCACACTGGTGCTCGCTGTAAACCGCAGCATGATGCTGGGTGACCTGGCAGCTCGGTAAATCAACATAAGACATCATGTCAGTCTTGTGTGAGGTTGTTCCTGCATGTCCACACATGGCTCTCATTATCGCATCATCGACCCCCACCCAGCCCCAATGCTCCCTTGGCGGCCTTGTCCCCCCCTCGCTCTGGGTCATATTCCTGGCAAGACATTCCCACAGTTTCCCTCCACTCATACCTGTGCACTGCTGGCAAATGGCCTTGTCTTGTTGTCACACGTAAATATGAAAATTAAATCTATGCCTGTAGGGGCAGAAACCAAAAGTCATCTTTTCTCTGCCCTGCAGCTCTCTGTTTTACTAAGAAAACAAGCTGGGATATTAATGATTGTCAGAAAAACTTTGAATGGGGTCTACAATATGCAAGTTGTGTGCACATATTTATGCTGTTAGGTGGGTCAATGAATATGAAAACTATGTAAGTTCTTCAGTATTAACCAGCCCATCTTCTTTAGAGATGTCTGTCAGTACCATTGGGCTTCCTTAACATTTCTGCAGTGCAACAATTAGATTTTTAGCTATGTATCTGGGGGAAAAATTAGCAGCTATCCTGGGGTGCGTTTCCCTAAACGACAGTTGCTAACTAACTTGCGCGGTTCGAACTACTGTGGTACGACGGTTTTGGGAAACAGTCGTACTTCGGATGTTGGTTAGTTGGTTAGAACTACCATAGTATGATGCATCGTTAATGCTAACTTCCATCGTTGTTTGGGAAACGCACCCCTGACCTGCTGATGCAGCACAGGCATTGCGCGTCAGCATAAACGTATCAGATCTATGGCTTGACTTGTCTGTTTACCATGCTGGCAAAGAAGTTTAAATTTCATTAAAACAAAATAAAAAAACTACTACTTTTATTTCTGTTCCTGACTTGTTTGAATAACATGATATCCTACAAATCAAAATAAATTTACTACAATTAACGCGGTTCAAACTGAGACAACTTTGTAGATGCATTTGCTTTAATCAAAGTCATGCACAGTAACCAAACATGATAATGATCATTAAAAACACTTTGAGATAAACACCAAGCTTGACTGCGGTAATACGAGAGATTAAAGTTAAAGGATTTAGGAGCCCTGGAAAGTCAACTGAATTGAGTGTGGCAGTTTAACTTCCATATTTCGCTTTCGCTACAGCTGATCTTTCTCCGAACTTTCTCTGGTTGCGCGCCTCACACGTGCGCTTCGCGTACCAAAGGGGGGGGGACAACAAACTTGTATCAAGTGAAGGGTATAATCCACAACCCCCGACCCCCCTCCCACACACACACACACACACACACACATACCTCCAAAAAATAAAATAAAATGGCCCGTCCTCAAACACCGGTAAAACCCTCAACTGCCTCCAAACAGTGTAACTTAAGATACATGGATTGGTTGTGTTTTTCCCATCGATATTCCAGAGGGTGGATTTTTATGAGTAGTTCTGCTGGGGTACCGGGCGGAGGGATAACGCCCCCGGGTGCGAAGAAGCTTGCAGGATGCCGACTCCTTAGCAGAGGCTCCCATTCGGAACTCAGACACAGACGCGACAACATCGCAGCCACTGAGTTCCCAGGGAGAGAGAGACAGAGAGCCTGCTGCATCCTGCTGCTAACAGCATTCAATATAGCTTCTTTTGCAGCCTGATTTTGAAATAGAAAAAGGAACCTTCGGATCTATGATAACCCTAAGTGGAATTATACAACTGTAAATCAGAAGAGAAGGAATGCATTATCTCTCTGTTAAACTGGCACTTCTGTTGTCATTGACTGCATTATCCCGAGGTGAGTCCCAAGCACGGCTGCGCTAGCGTGTGTTACAGCAGAAGCCTGTGATTTGGAAAGCATTACTTAAAACTTTTGCTTGAGTTTAGTTATTACAGATATGTGCAGTGATATGGTACCTATCATACAATGACATCTTTGTCATCACATTTAGCCGCGAACTCGACAGGTTGTTTTCTGAGGTTGGGAGTTATAGTCTGCTACCGACACTTGTTGCGTTCAAGCAGAAATAGGATTTGACCGCAGAGAAATTTTGCTAACGATTTCGATTTGATAATAAATTGCTTATTTACTTCTACTTTGAGAAATTTGTCTTTGTTCGGTAGCCCTAAAGGTGTTATTTGTGTAGTTAATAGTATATGTTTGCATTTTTGAAGGGTTTCTTTCAATCTGTTTAGGTATTATTAGCGAACCAAGTGGAAGGTTTCCCGGTAGAAGCTTTTAGATGTATACTTTGGATGCTGTAATGTTTGTGCATCTACACCGTAATAAGTACTTCTGTGCCTTTGACATGCAGTTAGAAAACATCCCATCTTCAATCGAGTTGCATACTAAGTCTGACATCTGGACATTCGTGTAGCATTGCACTATTTTAATGCATTAAGTGTGAAACCGTGCGGTCAGAGGCAAAAGTTGGAGATGTCGACGGCGACGCGATTGCGCCCTAGCAGCAGACAATGACCAGGATAGTAGCCAGACTACGGAGGTGGACTTTCTGATTTCTTTTGTTCTGGTGTCGGAGGGGGTCACACTCCGCAGCTGTCGTGCATTCCCACAGCCCCGCGTCCCACGCCGAGGGAAGCAATAAACGAAGTGATGCACAAATACGAGAAAGTGTCGCACTTCACATTACGACTAAAGTCGCCTCTAGTGTGCTTTCACGCATTGAGCACGGCTGCAATATGACAGCAGCCTTCGACTCTCGCGTGTAATGGAGTTGAAAATGCAGAAACACAGCCTACAGTAAAAATAGACCCTGCGGCGGGTTCAGGTTTAATGAAACTGCTTTCATTTCGGTTAATTACGTTCCCTTCGCGTACAAACTTGTGAGCCTCTCGCGCCTGTTCACCGTGAACAAATAAATGGCAAAATTTTATCTGAACTTACTGAAAGATCGCAGAAACTCGCGTAAGCCAAAAATAAAACGTTGAAAATGATTTTTGGATTACATAAAATCATATATAAATATCACTGCTGTTTCATATTTGTTAGTGTAAGTGCATACTGTACCTTTAATATTAAAAGTTATTTTTAGCCAAAAATACTGGGATCTACGCATCCCGGCTCGGGTACGCGGCGCATCTTTAGTCAGTCAGCTTCACTCACACGTTTGCTGCCTTTGCAATCGTGGGATCTATAGTTTTTCTTGCAGTAACTTTTAAACTTTTCGGCGCAGTTAATTTCGCATTTTTATCAACGGCTCGAAAAGTAGTGCTCCCAGTGCATAAAGTAATAATACTTTGTAAGTACTGTTAATTTAGAATTTGATAATAATGTATGTTATAGTTCAGTTTAGCCAACTGTTATGGGGGGCATTAGGCCTATTCGTTAATTTCCTTCGTGGGAGTATCCGCCCTGCCCCTGAATATGAAGGGATTACTATTTATTAAAGTGTTTTATAATTAGATCTTTATTGTCTCATACCAGCACTTGAATAATCAAGAGGCAGGTAGCACATGTGTAATCAGCGAACACCTGATGCTTAGGGTTCAATCTTTGTGTATGTTTGTGTCTGCAGGTTTACGATGTTCTCTGCCCACTGAAACATGTCTGAATGGGGGGAGGTGCGAAGCGACCCCAGATGGCAACGGGGAATGCAAGTGAGTATGGGCCCCGGCAGCTGCCACCGACAGTGTAGCCGTGTGCGCCTGCAGAGCGACGCGGCCCCAACAAACCCACCAGCCCCAGTACAATTTTCAGTCTTAGTCCCCCCCCCCCGGCTATTATTCTGCCGCTTTCCCTCCTGGCAATTGCACGCTCTTTGGGGCAGGGTGAATCACATGCAGGCTTGTTGTACGGGACTAAGGCAGAAGCGGGGAGGGTCTTTCGAGTCGTCGTTAATAAATGCAGGACGCTTCTCCAGAGTTCCAGAGACGCTTGAAGCCCTAAATCTTGTGTGTTTTTTTTTTTCTTCTTTTCTTTGTGGGACGACAGCTGGGCTTCGCCTGCAGACCGGCCGCTATTGTTCCTCAGTCAGATTAATGCTGTGTGACTAGTCTGCCCAGGGCTTCCCAGAGTGCACGCGGTCCTTTGCCCTACCTCCACCCCGTGGCTTTGAATGGGAATTCTCTCTGCGCAATTTACATCAGAAGGACAGATGGCTGTAAAGTGTAATTAGATTTGAGGTTTTTATGATTGGAGCAAATCCCAGGGCTTGTGTGTGTGTTGGGGAAGGGGGGGGGACTCATAGCCTGGTAGTGTGAGACAAGATACTTTTTAGATTGCCAAGGGGGTATTCATCATTACTGGGTTCAGGCAGTGCGCTCCTTAATGATTTTAACGGGGCGATTCTGTCTCCACACCCAAATTGACTCCTTGGAAAATCTGACATCAGCCGTTACTATAACAAGGGCTTGTGACAGTTAACTAGAGCAGAATGGTGTCTGATAGCCTATGGAGTTCTGCATCTCTTCTTATATTTGTTGACTCTATGGTGAGGGTGTGCTTGTGGACATTAGAATCGTATTCGTGTTATATTAGTGATTCCTTAAACTTTGGAAAACATGAAAAAATATCTACTTTTTTAACTAATGGATGAACAGTAGACTCTCCATGATCTGTTGATTCCTTGTTGGTGGCTGTGAGGGAAGCAGATTTTACCGCGTTGACATGTCGGTGCAGTTTTGGTGGTTGTAGACTTTTCTCTGTCAGAGTACGTGCCTTTCAGGTCAGAGTGTGGAGTGGGAATACGCCTCAGTAACCTGGGAATATCACACATGGAGGGATAAGGGCTTCCTGTGGAGAGGCTGACGTTCCTCCACCTGGGAACCGTGCTCTGGAATGCTGCCGTCGACCCCTGATCAGCTGCTGGCTGCCTTGGAAACGGCGGTTAGTTTAAAGTGTGACCCGAAACTCAGGTTCTCCGTGTTTCTGCTGTGAGATGGGGGGGGGGGGGGTGCTTTTTGACAGCTCGAGAACAACCATGATGTTCATCTGGTGAGCCCGATGGGCCCTGAGTATCGGTTTGCTGGTAACATCCTGCCTGACTTTCTGGGGGGTCCGTCGCCGTGGGAGTGCGTGTGGCCGTTTGATGAGTACGGTGAAGTTCCCCTGATGTGTGACAGCCATGGAGCTCACTGCGCACATGGGCAGCAGGGTTCAAGTAATCCGGGCTGGGAGCAGAGCCCTCACCAAGCCGGACAGGAAGAGGACGTCTTTGATCCAGAGAAGGAAAACTGTGACCCAGGGAGCACTGGCGGGACCCAGTTTCCACTCAGCTTCTTGATGGATGTTTTTGAAGGAGGGTCCTGGTCTAGGAAGCTGAGGAACCACTTGTGTGTATGTCTGTGTGTGTGTGTGTGTGTGTGTGTGTGTGTGTGTGTGTGTGTGTGTGTACAGCTGGCCTGGGAGAAAGTTGAGCACACAACACGAGGCGCAGTTTTCTTTCGGCTTTACAGTTCAGCCATCTGTCCGCAGCTCCACACAAAGCAGTCGAGCAGGTGACTCTCAGTGACTCGACTCGATGGTGCGTTCTGCCGTCCTCGTCATTACCAGTGTTTTCTCCCCCCCCCCCCTTTCTCTCTGCCATTTGGCTGTAACCAGAAGGCGAGAGCTCTTCAGGGACAGGTGCTAAAAAAAAACACGCAGGCGTGTGTGCGCCGCGGGCTAATCCAGCGAGGAAATCGAATCATTTAGTGTTACGATCAAAAACTTAGTTTGCCGTGGGTCAACAGAAGCCACGAGTCTGTCAAATGCCCACTTTGTGGCTTGCCGGCTCTGTGAAATATCATCACACTCACTCTTGCTTGGGTAAACTCAGTGTAGCAGGGATTTTTGCCCCTCCTGCTCAGTTTATGGTTGGAATTCAATCTGTTGATCTTCAGTATTGCACAGATCTTCACCCCTGCATCTGCGGATACTTACTTGCCTAATAAACCTCTGAGGACCCTCAGCTGCCAAAGGCTGTGCTGCACGCATGCGCTCCGCCTCCAGCACAGCTCCATCCCGGGAGAGCTGCACTTTCCCATGGTCTCCTTATGGTAAAACACTTTGGCCTGTAGGCTGGGCTGCGCTCGACACGGTTTCCCAGAGTTCCAGTAGTGACATCTGCTGCTGTGTTATGAACCTCCTGCTGTCCCGTCTTACAGAAGTGAAGATGTTTACAAATATTACAAATACAGAATTTTCCCACTGTGACCCAAAACTGGCAACCTGAACCCCAACACTAAATGAGGCATCAAAGGATTTTGGTCATCCTGCGATGTGAGGGCAGCATCTGTGACGCGCTTACCCCCAGTCATGAGGACACTTGGGGGGGGGATCTTAGCCCCCACATTCAGCGCAGGGCCGCTCTTTATTGTGCATGGGTGCGAGTGTCCTGGGTGGCAGATGGCAGGTCAACTCAGCTTGGCTGGGGGGGGGTGGCAGGCGGAGTCGGAGTCAGAGGTCATAAGAAACAGCTGTGCTGCCACATTGCAGAGCTGGCGCGGACCTGTTGCCGAGGCCGACGGGGGGAGGGGGGGGGCGTGATTGGGAGATCCCAATGTGACGCGGGAGACAATGGGACCACTGGTCTGTGACAATGCTGCAAGATCAGCGGAGTCCCTGCATGGGGGCTCCTTCTGCTGTGCTGCTTTTCCTGGACCCCCCCGACCCCCCGTTCCTAGCGGCAGCCATGTTGCCTCCGATCTGGTTAAATGTGTCTCCGCCATAGCTCTGCTGGGTACCTCCTCAGTACGATTGAGGACTTGTCTCTCCCCTCCCCCCAACTGGCTTGAATTGTCAACTTTAAAAAGAGCGCCTTCTGAGCCCTGTGTCTCAGTACTGTGTGCTTCACTGGCTCTT
>JAODKF010000046.1:32758493-32771366 GCA_026779585.1 Mormyrus proboscirostris
GCTTGACCATAAATCAGACGTTGTTGCAAAATATCCAATGCTTCGGAGTTCTGCCTCCAACTTCCCCCTACATTCCGCATACATTTGTGGGACCGCCACTTGACTGAAGTAGGTTCTGGATGGAACCACATATCGTCAGTCTAGTGAATGAATGAGATTTTGAAAGCCTTCCCCTGAGACTGTATTCAGGGGAATCATTTCTTTTGCGATATAACGTGTTATAGCCATCGTGATTTCAATGTGCCTTCTTGAGGACTTTTCATATGGCGTAACAGAAGTGAATGCAGTTTTAATGCTTGGTTGTTTACTTTTTCCATGGCTAGTCGTGGCTTCGTCTTCATCCACACTTTTTGTGCATGCATCATATTGCTGTCGGTGGTGATTTTTAAGATGCTGGTATAGATTGGTAGTGTTTCCTCTGGATCTGGCCACGGCACGCCGACATATTTTACATTTAGCACTCTTTTGCTCCACGTCGTTCTTCGCGAATCCAAAATAAGTCCAAACAGCTGAAGTACCACCCTTCTTGTTAACCAAGTGCTCCCCCGCTTCCTCTCCCGTCACCGAAGTGCCTTCGGCCATTTCTGCGCAGTTACAAGCTTTTTCTATTGCTGCTGACAGAAAGCCGGTGCACTGCATACAACCTTGTTTCCATTGCCATTTCTAATTGGCCAGCAAGCCAGGAATGTGAGATTCGACCATTTTGATTGTCTAATAGGTTTGTCACTCAAATATCAGAGGCGGGGGAAAAAACCTCAGACTCTTGAGGTTACGTTATTGCGGGAATTTCAACCTCAATATCGATGCAATAAAGGTTAATTGTGCAGCCCTACTTTCCATGATGACCAGACAGATGATCCTGATTATCAGCCCACACAAGGAGAAGACACTGGGGACACTTCTTTTGAATCCATGGATGAGGAGATTGGTGACAACTCTATGCAAAACCATAAGAGGCGCAGCTTTCAGTTGTCTTCTGTGACAACTATTTTACCAGTTTTGACTTGATACACAACCTGCATGCAAACCTGGGTGTCAAATGCATTGGCACCGTCCGGTCCAACCGTATGGGTGGAGCTTCCCTAATGACAGACAAAGAGCTGATGAAGAATGGACGTAGAACTTATGATTAGTACAGGTCTGCTGAAGGGGTGATCGCAGTGAAATGGTTTGACAACAAATGTGTCAACCTAATGAGCAATGGTAAGGCTTTGAAAAAAGACGGTGTATGTTAAATAAAAACCACAAAGACAAATATAGTTTTTTAGTAACGAGAACAAAAACACTTTAAAACATAAGCCAGTCTGGATTTAGGAATTTACGCGGGGTGCTACGCGACTGGGGAGACCAAATACTTTTGGGGGTACTGCCACACCGCTAATCGGTGGGATTTTTGTTCTTGATCGCCTCTATGAGACGGCAAACATCTTGGTTTGGTATCTCCAGTTTTTTTTTTTTGTACGAGCCAACATCGTTAATATTTTTTCTTGAGCACGTAAGCGACCGGCCACTCGGGGGGAAGGATTCCTGTACCGAGCCTACTGTCCTCTGGTGTCACGGGTTTTAAATCCATGAGCAGATATCCGAATGGGACTCGCGTTGCATCTTCAAAAACTTCTAGAAGAAATTTTGAATGCTGTGGGTACATCTGACGTGCCAATACACTCATCTGTAATTTATCTCAGGGGTTTTTAAATAACACAATGTAATTCGCATTAAGATTGATGATCGGGCTTTTCTTATTTTGGAAGAAAAGACTCTATACCAGATATGTAACACTTACATTTCTGTGATGCGTGTACTTGGTGAAAGCTTTTTTGACATCGTTATTGTCGCAAGCTTTTTCCGTAAGATTGCCAATGATGATTAGATTGATTTTATTTGATGGCAAAACTTCATCGTCACACAGAGACTCCGGAATTCCTTCCACAAATTTAATGTTCTTTATTTTGTACAGTAATTCATCATAAAGCGGTTGCCTGCATGATTAGCACCACACAAAATTTTTCAGGCACTCTGGACAATGTATATTCCATATTTTCCAAGTCTTTTAATGAAATATGACTTGCCAGAGTTGCTCGCTCCCGATATAATACAAGAGAATGGATGCTGAAGGCGCTTGTCAAACCCATCACTAGTATCCATAAGGCAAGGTGGTGTAATCAGACTGAAACTTTTGTTTGGTGTACACCACCTTGAAACATTTGCTGTCTTATTTTTCAAAAGGAAGCCCATTTTATCCCTCACAATCCACTGTGTGGACGTCCTGATCTCTCTAGGGGGATCATGTGGGTTACTCACATAGTCATGGACCAAGTCTTTGAGAGAAGCGATGTTAACAATTTTAGAATTGTCGTGATGCAACGTGCAACCCATCACTTTCATATTTGTTTTTCCCTTTGCTGTTTTGTACCCATAAGTTTTGTGTCCTCCTGAGAGAAATTCCACAATGTGATCATCTGGGTCCAGCTCGCTTGTTAGCTCGCCAACACACAGGCTCTTGACAAGACAACATTTAATGCTGATTATTAATCAATTGTTATGCCAAATGATCGGCTTCTCCAAACTCAATTGCTGTATCTCAGTGAGTCCGTTAATGTGAGACTTAAATGGGATTCACTAATTACCAGTTTCGCTCAGTAACCTGGGTTAGAAGGCTCGTCAATCGAGCGGCATCACCAGGTAATGTAAACTTTTGTTAGTGAAGCTCCCTTCACGGCCAAATGACAGAGCGTCTCGGGATATTTTAGGCGAGTTTGAGATTTCAGGGCGTAGTAGCTAGATCGCACAGAGGCTGGGACTGTTGTGAGCACTCAGTTAAGGAGGCTGAAGGTGTGTAAAAGACATGCATTTATTCCTAACTAACATAAGCCAGACTTTTCACCTAACATAAACAACAACTTGACGGAATATCAACAAACAAAGTAATTATGAAAATGCAATGACCGGATTTAGTAATTGTAATTGTAAAAGGGAATTACTGTTCTGTAAAGCAAGCAGTTTGTGGAAACGGGACCTTAAAGTCATGCAGCAGGTTAACAGAACAGCTTAGCTTGTTAAAATAAGAGGAAGTTGGTTTACTTGGTTGCAGATAAGGTCTTGGCAGTTTGCTGCAGTGGCTGATGATCAGCTGGGAATGACGGCACTTCAGGATGGCGCGGTGTTGGAGCAGTTTTGGAGTGGAGCCCCTTTGATTCTCTCTCCTTGGGAAGCTTGTCTGGGTTGCAGTTTTCTGTAGCTTTCTTCGTGGTGATGGTCTTTCCCACCGCTTCCCTCTTTTCTCCTCTCCTCTCCAGTCCTCCTCTCCTGTTCCTCTCCTTTGTTCTCCTGGCTTTGTTCTGAGGTGCCAGGGTTTTATGGTCTAACGTTCATGCAGAGGGATGACCAGGAATTTGACTCCTGGACCAATGGCTGATCATCGATTTGGCGGGCTTTCGAAAGGGGGTCTGTATCAGTCCTTTTGGAGTTGATGGCCAGACTGATTCCACTTGATGATTTTTTGACTTTTATGGTAACCACCGACCGGATTTAGCATCAGGAGTGATTTTCCATCAGTTTGATACCAAACATACCATACCAGCCTAGCAGCTCAAACCCCATACAAGGTACAAAGACTACACATGGTGTGAACAAAATAAACATACTGCAGCAGATTTAACAAGTACATAGTACACAAATGGATGTAAAATCTTATGGAGCAAAATATGAGACTAAACGTGAATATTTAAAGATGAGAATAATAATCGTTTGCAAATAAATTATGTGCAGTTAGAACATTTACATTTACATTTACAGCATTTGGCAGACGCCCTTAGCCAGAGCGACTTACATAAGTGCTTAAGACTCTGCTATAAATTTCCTCGATACTAGCTCAGTCGAACCAAGGCTATGAATACCCGCGATCTAACACTCTGTTGGGAAGTACATTTTTCTTTTTTTTTAAATAAAGAGCTCAGTTTAGTTCCAGAAGTGCTAATTTAGGTATTTCAGGAAAAGGTGTGTCTTAAGTCGTTTTTTGAAGAACAAAAGGCACCGGATTGTATTATAAGGAGAGGATGCTTCCTGACGTATTATGGCTATGGATGGGGAGAAAGTGTGATGTCGGTCCAGGGGCGAAGCCAAAGGGGTGGCAATTGCCACGCCCCAGTGCCACCCCGCTGGAAATGGTAAACATTACACCAGTGACAAGATCGGGTAAAGATTTCAGCGTAAAAGTATAATTTCCGAGTGCCCCTGAAGGCATCCCGACGCAGCAGTATGAAATAGCAGCATGAAAGCGTTGCGTTGCGAAATGTGATTCGTTCAAATTAGTCAGTGTGCTGATATAGACCGTCTTTTAGACAGCGTCTTTGTGCGTATGTATGTTTTAGTGCACATGTTGAATTATAGTGTTGTTTTATTTTTTTTTTATTATTGTTTTTCTAGCAAAGCTAGAAAACTATGTTTGTTTCGAATGTTTCGAAATTGTTTCGATGATTTGAAATTGCCATCTCTACTTATCAGATAAGAAGGATATTACCCAGAGAACCAACCAAACACCAAACACAGCCGGTGGTGATCCTCAGTGTTACGTCTGTGGTGAAGGACGAGGCAGGCAGGCGAGGATACAAACGGATAAGGGTTTATTCTGGGAGGACAGGGCAGACGACAAACATATATGACTGATCTGGGGAATACTGATTCTGACGCAGACTAAATACACAAGACAAACCGAAAATAACTAGAAACAGGGGATCACAATCGGGAATTAACACGAGGTAACGAGGTGGGCGTGACGCACATGAGGATTGGACGAGCCGGGTGTGACACACAGGTGAGATGGGAGAAGCCATCCATGGCATTACTGTAAGTAACTAAAGTTGAATTACTATAATGCTGCAAAGTTGAGCTTTGTGGAAGAGGGTCAGAAGAAAAAAACTTCCATTTGGAGGCATATCGGAGATGCAGAAATGTTCTGGAAAATGGTTCTCTGATCTAACTCAGGCAAAATTAATCTATTTGGCCTGGCCACAAAGGCTATGTGTGGCAGAAAGACAGCAACCTGAAAACACCATTTTCATGGTGATGGAAGCATTCATGTAGTAGGGATGCGGGATCTTGTGAAAATGGTTTGGAATGAGGGCAAGATGGAAGAGGCAAAATGGAGGGCAAATTTACAGAAAAACCTGTTTAAAAAGGGAAGGTTTAAAAACAATTCCCTCTATGTGGGTTCGACACACCTGTGGGTCCTTATGTAAGGCTCTTAACCCCCAGCTCCCTGGGTGCTGCAGCAAATTGCTACTCTTCGTGGCTAGCTTGTATCCACCTACAGAGAGGATCAGGAAATCTTGAGAAACGCACTCAAAATGAAGTGTTCTCTATGAGATGGCAAAGATCTTGGTTTTGTATAAGGGCAAGGCTTGTTGAGTCTTGCCAATCCATGTAGAAACTCACCCCATCCTACAGGTCTTCTAGCCTCGCCCACATTACGTGGGTTGGTAATGTTCTTAAGCAAATCGAACATATGCAACCCAGTGATAGTCTTTCCATTAAAAACAAACTCCCCACGTGGGTTCCACGCAGTGACGGCAACGTTTTCAAACATTTTACCCATCATATATTCAACCTATTTCTTGTAACGCAATGCTGCATTTTTTATGACATGTTTCATGATGGTATCCACTGCATCAAAAGTAGCATCAGCAACAGTGGCGTGTGCCGTCCCTGCATTATTTACTACGACCTCTTCAGTAGGAAGTGTCAAAGATAAGGGCTCATTATCACCTTGCCTGGCCAGAGTTCAAGCGGACCATTTCTTGGTCAGCAACATCCGTTCTTGATAAAATGTTGCGTATAGCTATGTCCAGCTCGCTTTCAGCAGTCTGCCTTATTGTATCCTTAGGAGTGGTGGCAGTATGTAGTTTTTCAAGCTGTGCTTTAGGTACCAGATACATTTTCCTAGCGTGGTTTGTGGTTTAGTTAGCGGGATGTTACCGCTCAGTACGTTTAAAGCAATTTCACAAAGTATATTAAGTCTTTAAAATTTTCTTTCTCTGTCTAGCGTTACTGTCAAATAAAGCTTTCAGGCCACTCAAGTTTTTTTTTTTTTTTTATATACGAGCCAACATCGTTAATATTTTTTCATGACCGGGCACTCTGGGAGAAGCATTCCTCTTCTGAGCCTACTGTCCTCTGGTGTCACGGGTTTTAAATCCACGAGCAGATATCTGAATGGGACTCGCGTTGCATCTTCAAAAGCTTCTAGAAAAAAATTTGAATGCTGTGGGTACATCTGACGTGCCAATACACTCCTCTGTAATTTATCTCAGGGGTTTTTAAATAACACAATGTAATTCGCATTAAGATTGATGGTCGGGCTTTTCTTACCTTGGAAGAAAAGATTCTGCACCAGATATGTAACCAGGGGTGAAAGTAGTTTTCATTTCTTGCCGGTAGTACAATCTTTTAATCACTTTATCGTTATATATCTCTCTTCAGTCGCTCCTGAAAAAAAACTTTAATATTTAAGTGGGCTTACGTGAAATGCCAAAAATGTTTTACTTGCTTTATTGTGAGACTCAATCATACAAGAGACACTCAATCCTCACAATGTGTGGTTTCAGTGTAGTGCATTAACAGTTTAGAACTCTCTTTAGAACTTTCTTTTCAGTCGTATAATGAATTTGAGCGTCCCTGCCGCGCACCCCTTCAAAGTAGCCTAATATGCGCGCATTTGAAACATTTAAGTCATGACAATAGTTTGTCTGACAGAAAACACCTGTGCAGTGCTCTGTGATGTCGGAATAAACACAAATCACCACAAAAGAGGAACACATTTTAATCAAGGGGATTCTTCACACGAACGCCCTGCCAAAATCCGACAGAGTGCAAATAAAAGACCTGTCTGCAGCAGACGCGTGCAAGTGCACCACAGACTAATAGCTATTTCGAGTAGCCTAAACGCTATTCTCTTCATCGAATGCATGTCTCAAATTACATTTTTTGGGTAGATGTGTTTTCAACTTAAACAGCGGACGTTACTCATTGTAAATGTGTTTTTTTAGACCGCAAAGACCCTCTACTCTTACCAGTCCTACGTACCGGCTTTAAATCTTATAACAGTACGTTGTACCAGAGCGTACCGGCTTACTTTCATCCCTGTATGTAACACTTAGATTTCTGTGATGCGTGTACTTGATGAAAGCTTTTTTGACTTTTTGTTATTGTCGCAAGCTTTTTCCGTAAGATTGCCAATGATGAATAGGTTGATTTTATTTGATGTCAAAAGTACATCATCACACAGAGACTCCGGAATTCCTTCCACAAATTTAATGTTCTTTATTTTGTACAGCAATTCATCATACAGCGGTTGCCAGCAAGAATTTTCAGGCACTCTGGACAATGTACAATCCACATTTTCCAACCGTCTTTTAATGAAATATGACTTGCCAGAGTTGCTCGGTCCCGATATAATACAAGAGAATGGATGCTGATGGTACTGGTCAAACCCATCACCATAAGGCAAGGTGGTGTAATCAGACTGAAGCTGTTGTTTGGTATACACCACCTTGAAACATTTGCTGTCTTTTTTTTTTAAAAGGAAGCCCATTTTAGCCCTCACAATCTGCTGTGTGGATGCCCTGATCTCTCTAGGGGGATCACGTGGGTTACTCACATAGTCATGGACCAAGTCTTTGAGAGAAGTGATGTTAACAATTTTAGAATTGTAGTGATGCAACGTGATACCCTTCACTTTCATATTTGTTTTTCCCTTTGCTGTTTTGTACCCATAAGTTTTGTGTCCCCCTGAGACAAATTCCACACTGTGATCATCTGGGTCCAGCTCGCTTGTCAGACACTTGACAATACAAGACATGTGTCAAATCTTCTTTACAAAAAACGCTGCGTATTAGGTTTACATTTATGAGACATTTTTTTTAGTGACGGTGAACCAATGGTTACATTTGTTGTGCTGTGCTTATGGCACTCGAGACTGAGACATACGTTGCAGTGATACTTGCATTTGTGATCTGTTTTAACACTGAATGCTGCGTAACAATAATCACAGACGTATGATGACCCAAAAAAATTTTCTGCATGAAATGCTTAAAGACTGATTTTGCCCCGTTTCACCCCTAGATACTGAAAAAAGCCTACAAGCTTTTCATACCAAAATAATTTGATCTTGAAGGTACAGAAAGATTGTTTTACCACAAGACGCGGGGTTTGTCTGAAATTTCTTAAAAATGTCAGACTTCTCACAGCAGTACCAAACCACAATTTTGACCCCAAGCATTTGCTCAGACGTTGCTTTGTTTGAGAATGAGACCATGTCGGTCTCAGTTAGTCCGACTACCTCCTGCAAACGCTTACAGTAGCTCCGCAACCTCGTGGGGCATGTCACGGTTTAAGAGACGGACTGCACAGTAAGCAAAACATAGATTATTGTCAGAGTTTTGTCCATAATTTCTGGATACACTTCCGCTGCCCCATCCTCATTTAAATCATTTAACAAGTTTTGCGAAATGGAATTAAATTCATCCTCACCATTCAGTTCTGCTAGCATCTGTTGCAGTTCAGAGTACATGGCCAATCCATCACTTGCATCAAGCATTTCAGCATCTGTGTCCAAGCCTCTGTCACCACTGACACCAGGCCCAGCCATGTGATCGTCAGCCATTTCCACATCCAGATTCATCAGGACCATTCTCATTTAAATCATTTATTAATGCGAGCATGAAGGGGTTAATTTCAGCCGGCAGTCCGTCAGTCAGTTCATCAATCAGCCGCTGCAGATCAGGGTTCATCGGAGCTTCACCATCAATTATATGCATCCTTCTAGACTCCCCAGCCTCATCAAAACTACACATCCACCGTTTTTCAGACATGTCCCTGCTTATTCTTTAGATCTGGTCATAACAAATCTCCTCCCGGGAAACAGCACCGGCCGTGGAACTCACAACAGGGCACTGCCAAGGTGTTATTGGGTCAACATCTCAATCCTGTGTCCGCTGCAGTGGTCCCGATAAGGTTGAAGTTGCTGGAACACCGCTCGAAGATTCCCCTTTGTCCGGCGGCGCGCTTCCTGACGTGGGTCTCCTGGATTCCAGTTGTCCGGTCGGATCGTCTACCCAGCCGTTGCCAGCTCCACTTCAATTTTTTTGGCCGTGGCAATCAGCAATTCATCATCGGCAGTATCTAGGGGTGAAACGGGGCAAAATCAGTCATTAAGCATTTCATGCAGAAAAATCAACTATCTGCTCTTTTCCGCTTATGGCTAACGCCGCGAGACAGGCCCTTCACGATTATCTCTGAAAATAACCGTTTGCGTGATTAGCAGGTCATCATAGTTATCTGCAATTGTGAGCATAATCATTTTCAGTCATTGCCACATTAAAACAATAAACCCAATAGAGATAAATAACTACAAACAATTACTTGCCGCCATTCCATCCTCTGTTACACGGTCCTCAAATTGGGCTTGACAGCGGGGCGAAATTCTTAGTCAAAGATAATTGTAATGTTTTCAAAGTAGAAAAATCATTAACAGTAATCGTAATATACGATAAAAGTTTTAGTTTACCTCGAGAGTGCCATTTTCCAACGTTGATATGGCATAGATTAGAAAATGAAGTGTCTCTTCTTTCACGCCTTGATGTGACTGATAATGGTCCCCTGCGTTTGACCGCCTTAATAAACCTAGCTTGGTGGGGGTATCGCAAGCGCTCATTTTAACAAGGATTACCCGTGTTATTTCAAGCGCATTCTTTGAAAGGACCCTAGTAAATACAGCTAAAGAGTTTTTCTTCTTCAAACATTTTGGTTAAATGCAAAGTGCTTTCTTCATTTTACAAATACAACACGCATGCAATCGCAATGCAAAAAAAGTAAAAAACTATACATAAATACAAAGTGAACAGTACATCAAAAAGAGGTAACAAAAGATTTAACAGTATCAAAAGTAATATTCCAGGTCTTTAAAGTTTTTGTCTTTGCTCCATGGATGTGTGCTGTAGATAATTCCAAAGCGACCATGTCGAACAGGGATAAGCCCCATACACGTCTAGACATTAAATGAATCTAGCGACTGACTAACATTTTCTTAGCAGCAGTGAGAGCAGCCAAAAGTAAATTTCTCTGTTTTTTAAGTAACGAAGCACTTTTGTGTCAATGTGAATAATAAAATAAAGCGCCCTAAGCATTTCGACAACAAGCGGTATGTATCAACATACATCGAAACATTTTAAAAACTTAGATAACTTAGGTAGAATAATCACAGTCATTTTAATTCAAGGGATAAAAACTATAGTTGTGCTTGTCAATGTGCTATTTTAAATAATGCTTTATTTTCTCTAATATTTATTTTCACTGTAAAGTCATTCTCCTCTGATATTAAGTCGCTCTATTATTATGGGAAGTGTTGCTTTCATGAAATAGTCAGGATTTCATGTTATAAAGAAATCTTCATTTTGAATAAGTTTGTCATGATTTCTTGATGTTAAGTTATGTTCCTGTAATGGTAGGTCGTTCTATTATGTGGAAAGCTCTGGTTTCACAAAATTAAGTCAGGTTTTTAATGTTATAAAGAAGTCTTCATTCTGAGTGAGTATGTCATGATTTCTTGATGTAAACCCTTGCCTGTTTCCTCCAGGTAGGAATTACTTTTACATACACTTTGACTCTGTGCTGCGTGACCTCTGGACCGGACGGCTGACACTCACCTTGACTCACGTTCTGGCAACCCTGGGCATCCAAGCTTCCGTCGACAGGTTGGAGGGTACGATCTACGGGAGGTCCGCAACGGAATGCTGGAAATCAGTCGACTGGAACAGGACCTGTTTGAACAGAACCCCCACTCAAGCAGATTCTTGAAGAAGAATTACTGACCCATTGGGAGGCCCAAGACTAAAACGACAACAACAACAAAAGCAACTTGTGTGTGATGGCGAACGTTATACGGCGGTTTATGTTCTTTTGTACTTTTAGAAAAAGTTAATCCACTGTAGCATGCTATCGATAAAAAGAATACTGATTGTCGGGATGATGATGATCATGCATCTTACTGCTTTCATAGACTGTTATTTGAGATTGCTCAAGCCGGAGAATGTTATCAGCGGGGAAAAGTTTTACTTTGCGAGCTGATGGCCGAGAGAGAAGGACAATCCCCTGAAAGTCTCATACGCGTGTTTCTATCTTGAATTTACTGTAATCACATTTTTGTGTTTTATGCTTTAATCGTAGACGTAGTTGCCTTTAAATTTCATAATAAGCAACCTATCGATGTTAATCACATGCTTGCTACTCTGCATACATGTATCACTAAAAAGGCCACTATATGGACCTTATGGCATGTGACATCACTAATCTACCTCAACAACTGTCACGGGACCTAAGATCCAATGAACGTGGGTTCGATCCCCACCCCAGCTAAACTTTATTGTAAACTCTACACATATGCAGAAGAAAAAAAAACCCTCCCCATCAGACACGTATAAAAAACGCAGCAACCTCGCTCTCAGCCCCACTCACTGTGTGAAAAGCATGTCTGTTGCCAAGACTACAGCTCATGTCTTGAACCGAACTTACTATGACCCTAGCCACCCGGGGTCATATGGGGGTGCCTCCAGACTGCAGAGAGCCGTGGAGGAAGATACGGGGGAAAAAGTGGCTACCGATGGTATCAGAGAGTGGCTGTCTATGCAAGACAGTTATACTTTACATAAGCCGGTTAAAAAGAATTTTCCCAGGAACAGAGTGTTTGTACCATGAGCCATGTATCAGTGGCAGGCCGATTTATGCGACATGCAAGGGCTGGCGACGTACAACGATGGGTTAAAGTATCTCCTTACGGTTATTGATGTTTTTTCTAAAAAGGCCTTTGATTCTATTTTAACCGAGGGGGGGCTCTCCCCTCAAGTTACAGACGGATGCCGGTAATGAGTTTTTAAATCGGGCATTTCAGAGTCATAAAATCACCCATTTCACCACGGGTAGTGAACTTAAAGCTTCCGTCGTAGAAAGATTTAACCGAACATTAAAAGAAAGGATGTGCAGGTATTTTACGGCTAAAAACACTTGGCAATATGTAGATGTGTTGGATGATCTAATAAAAGGGGTACAACCAGTCATTTTACAGCGCTATCAAAATGAAACCTTCCGAGGTAATGACCGATAATGCTCCTCTAGTACTTGATAATCTATACGGTCCTCTGAAGAAGACGGGGAGAAAAAGCAGACAGCCACGTTTTAAGTTCAACATTGGCGACACTGTGAGTCTCCAAGCACAGTCAGATATTTGACCAAAAGTACGAGCAGACATTTACGGATGAGTATTTTGTCATATGTGAACGTGTACCCAGAGCCCCGCTGCTGTATAAATTGAAGGATGTGCACGGTTAAATACTCGAGGGCACTTTCTATGAAGCGGGGCTGCAGAAAGTCAAAATATCTCAAAAACGTGCATTCAAGGTCCAAAAGGTTATAGGCTCTTAGACCGACAAAAAGGGGAAAAAGTGGATTTTAGTATGCTGGCAGGGTTGGCCCTCGATGTTCGATTCGTGGATCCCACAGTAGGACTTGATACAGATTTAATTTTTTGAAAGAAAAAAAAAATGGAAGATCGCCTCTCTTTTTACCTCACGCTGCCGTCAAACTCTTGTCGCTCCTTCTTCCCCGATAACCAGAGTTCGGAATACACTGTGATGCTGTCGACCTATAGAGTTACGGGGGCCTTACGAAGCAGGACTGGCTGAAATCATGCATTGTTACACGTGGAGAAATATGGGCTGTGTCTGAAATCGCGCACTTGTATTGTCTACTGATGTTCGTGCCTGTCCGCCGTGCTTACCCATTAAACCCCGTTTACCCTGACCGTCCGGCTTCGTTCGTCTCCTT
>JAODKF010000046.1:32808601-32819987 GCA_026779585.1 Mormyrus proboscirostris
CCACTCTTGGACTGGAATGTCTCCTCAGGTGCCTGTTCTTCAGGTGCCTCTCCCTCGCCATCGGTTGACTGGTCAGTTTCCACAAAGTCTGGATCAAAATCTGTGTTGTCTTCCACTTCCAAGACACCCTCTTCTATCTCTGGTTCAATTTCAGTGTCCTCTTCATCATGTCCAAAAACCTGGACCAGAACCTCTTCCACAGATAACCGCTTGATCAGTAGCCTACTCATTGTGCTCAGAGTAAAAGGAGTGCAAGGCAAACATCAAGCTATATATATGGGGTCTGTGTGAAGATGATACATTGATTAGTCTGGAAGGTGTGGTTCACGTGAGGAATAGGCACAAAAGTGTGGGAAAGAGATGGGTTCACATAACAGACACCTGTCTAGTCTGTGTGAAGATACATTGTTTCATCAGGAAGTTGGTTCATGTGGGAGGATCGGCACATAAGCATGGGAAAGAGATGTGTACCTGCAAAAGACATTGTTCAGTCTGAAATGTGTGTGTGACTGAGTGAGTCAGTGTGAGTGAGTTAGGGTGGTGTGTATGGAGATGTTTTCTGGATACCCATTCATTTCCTATGGCGGTCACTTTTGACCGGGAACACCGCAGGTGCAACAAGGTTAATTAAAACACTCAAAATTCAATGAAAGAGATGATTATCACTTTTATATGTTCAAGTGCATATAGTGTGGAGGATATCATAAAACCCAGAGGCAGTCAGATGTAAAACACAATATTTATGAGTGTTTTAAGTTGAAATCGGTCAGATTTTACCCGAACACGACCGGAAGGTTAAAGAGACAATGGCGGAGTTAAAAGATACTGTGAACGGGCTGCAAGGCTGAATGGAAGAGGCAGAGGGCCGTATCTCACACTTGGAGGATTTGACAGAGGGGATGGCGACAGGTAAAGATGCTAAAGAAAAGAAGATAAAAGCTTTGTGGAATCGTGTTCAAATGCTTGAGAACCATAGTAAGAGGAACAATATAAGGCTCCTGGGTTTGAAAGAGAAGTATGGGATGAACGGCACCTTGGAGAGATGTGTGAAGCAAGTTTTGAGTGAGTGCCTGGGGATCGACATGGAGGGGGAATTCGAAATTGAGAGAGCTCATCGAACACCGGCCCTAATGCCGAGCAAGGATCAACTGCCAAGACCGGTGCTGATCAGATTTCTGAGGCAGTCAGCACAGGAGAAAGTACTGCGAGCCATGCCTGAGCACCGTGGAATTCAGTGGGAGGATCTTAGACTATCAGTGTTTCCGATATGACGAGGGAATTGGCTGAAAAAAGGAAGATGTTTTTGCTTGTCAAGAAAACGCTTCAACAGTTAATGTGAGATATATGCTTGCCTTCCCCGCCACGCTGAGATTTATCTGGAAAGGTAAAAATCGTAGCTTTACCATTATTGAAGAAGCGGAACGCTTCATTGACACATTGCGCAATGATGGGTCATAAACAGTTATGCATAAGATAGTAATGCCTACGGTAGTTGAGGAGTATATAAAAGTCAACCATGGGTGGAAATTAAACGCAGGTGGGTTTTGAGCTTTAGAGGATATGCTGCCCGAGCAACGTGCAGCTGGATAGGGACGTAACCAGCTGCATGAGGGGTACTCCACGGACCAATAGTAGTTATTTTTTGTTGTTGCGTGTTCTATTTGCAACTGTACAGTAATTGCAATTGTTTTGTTTATATGTGGCGGTTTAAAGACCAGGGACTGGTCAGAGCTCCCGGTTTGTGTTTTGGGGGAGCATTTTATGTTACCTGTTTGTGTTCGTTTTTGTAAATTTTTCACAAAAAAAGATTTGGTCATGACAAAGTTTAATAGTGAGAATTCGCTATTGTACCTCAGATTACAAAGTCAATATAGGTTTATATACACAGTATAGGGCACTATGATGTGGAATAATATAACATGTATGTCTTGGAACATAAAAGGCTGTGGGAATCCTATAAAAAGAGGCAAAATAATGTCCTGTTTGAAACATAATGATGTAGATATAGCGTTTATCCAGGATGCACACTTTAAAGGGGAAGAGGCTCTAAAATTGAAGTGTGGGTGGGTTGGACAGGTATTTCATAGTTTTTTTTCCAGTAAGCAGAATGGCGTCGCTATGCTGGTAAACAAAATTCTAAATTTTACTCTGACTGGTGAGGTCAAGGATGGTGAGGATAGAATGGTGTGTCTACAGGCCACGATAAATGGAACTGCAGTGGTATTATGTAACATTTACGCACCAAATATGGGGGATCCTAATTTTTTCCATAAATTAAACAAGTCTGGATGGCCAAATAATATTCGCTGGAGATTTTAACCAAGTGTGGGATGCTTTTATAGATTAAAGTAAATATAGTGATGAAACATATCCTAAAGACAGAGCAGCAATTCATATGATCATGGATTAGTGGATACTAGTTGTCTAGTGGATCCTCATGAAAGAGAATACACCTTTATTCACATTGTCAGAAATCCAACTCCAGACTCGATATGTTTTTGATCTCAAACACCTTGACAAAGCAGGTCACACACTGCAAAATAAATGCTATCGCTTCACCTTGACAAAGCAGGTCACACACTGCAAAATAAATGCTATCGCTTCATCAGATCATGCTGCCTTGAAGTTAGGAATTGATATTTGCTGTGACAAAGAGAGAAAAGGCAGATGTAGATTAAACACCTCACTGCTGTCCCATGAGGCCTTTAGTTTATTGTTAAAAGAAGATTTACAGTCTTTCTTTGAAATTAATACTGGAAGTACAAATAAAAGATCGACGGAATGGGAGGCATCTAAGGCTTATGTTAGAGGGAAAATAATAGGCTACACATCTAAAAGGAAAAGGGAGGATCGTGACAGAATACAGGATTTAGATAAAATTAAAAATTATGAACTTGAGTTATCTCGGCGCTTCTCAAACAAGTTATATCAAGATATTTGTAAATTTAAATTTGAACTACAGGAAATTTATAATAAAAGGGTGGAATACGCCTTATTTAGAATGGGGGCTACTTTTTATGGGGAAGGGGAGAAAACTGGTAAGCCGCTTTCTAGACAGTTGAAACAAAAGACTACATGTAATTTAATAACAGCTATTAAGAAAGGAAACATAATAGTAACATCAACAAAGGAGATAAATGATGTATTACAGAAATTTTATAAAGATTTATATGCTGCGGACATTAGTCCTAAACAGGAATAATTTCTTCGTATTTTCTCCAAGCTCAATATGCCTACATTGTCCCCAGTGGAGATTAATATGTTAGAAGGCCCAATAACAGAACCTGAAGTCAGAAAATCTGTATCTATTTTGCAGAATGGAAAATCAGCAGGGATAGATGGGTTTCCCATTGAATATTATAAACAGTATATAGATTTATTTGCACCCATTTTAACAGAAGTATATAATGAGGCATATGCTAGTGGATACCTACCCCCATCTTTTAATGATGCTCTAATATCGGTGATTCCTAAGAAGGATAGGGACCCCACCGAACCCTCAAATTATCGGCCAATAAGTCTCATTAATGTAGAGTGCAAGATCCTTAGTAAAATTCTTGCGTTACGGGTAGAGAAAGTGTTATCCAACATTATAAACTCTGATCAAGTAGGATTTATGATGAACAGGTCATCGACAGATAGCATGAGAAGATTTAATCTGGCTAAACAGAGAAAAACCTGACCCGATTGTTGCTCTCTCACTTGACGCAGAGAAGGTGTTTGATCGGGTGCACTGGGAATTTCTGTTTACAACATTATGAAATTTTGGGTTTGGACCTTGTTTTATCAAGTGGGTCCAAACATTATAAAGGGCCCCTAAGGCATGCGTGATTACTAATGGTAAAGTTTCTCCATCTTTTGACCTCACCAGGGGGACACAACAGGGATGCCCGCTGTCGCCATTATTATTATTTAATATTACACTGGAACCTTTGGCCATTAGGGCTAACACAAACATTTCAGGCATACAAGGGGGCGGCAAAGAACATAAGTTGTTCTTATATGCCGACAACATTTTGGCCTTGGTAAAAGATCCAGATAAATCCTTACCTTACTTACTGGAGTCAGTCCAATCTTATTCTAAAGTGTCCGGATATAAAATCAACTGGACAAAGTCAGAGGCAGCGTCTATATCTGGAATATGTAGTGCAAATATGGTAACCAAATTTGGCTTTAGATGGATCCCAAGAGTGATAAAATATTTGGGTATCAAGATAAGCAGGGAGTTAGAAGAGATTCCCATGCTAAATCTGGCACCACTTTTACAAAACATAAGAATTTGGATAAATGGGGAAAAAAATTCTGTTAACTTTATGGGGGAAGGTGAATGTAATTAAAATGGTGGTCTCACCTCAGTTTAACTATATGCTTATGATGTTGCTACTTACAATACTACAGTCGATCTTTAATCAATACGATATAATGGTTAAACGTTTTTTATGGAACGGAAAAATGCCCAGGATAAAGCTCAGTAAATTATGTGCGCCTCGTGATAAGGGAGGTTTTGGATTACCAGATCCTCGGCTATATCACATATCCTTTGAAATGACATGCATTGGCACAATAATACTCAATTAGAATGGGTTACTATTGAAAAAACCTTGTCATGGCCACACAGCCCTATTGAGCACCTGTCTCAGTGTTTAGATACTACCACAAATCCTGTTATGAAGCATTTAAGAGCGGTATGGGCAAAGATTCACAAGATGCATAAATTATCACAATGTAAACAACCACACTCTTCCCTGTGGTACAATTCTGCTATTAGTATTGGGAAATCACCGATGTATTGGAAGAAATGGCATGAGTGGCTTGCGTACTGTGACAGATCTATTTGAACAAGGTGTATTTATGTCTTATAATGATCCCGTACAGAAGTACAATTTAAAGGGGAAGGATCATTTTTGGAAATATCTTCAAATCAGAAATTGTGTTCTCACCAAAATTCAGCCCACAGACGGAAATCATAACTTGGACACTAACACTGCCCCATTTTCAGATAAAAGCCTCTGTATTCTATAGGACGACCAACCATTTGTTTAGCAATGACTGCATTGATTTAAAGACAATATGGGAGAAGGACATTGGGATTGTAATCAGGGACGAAGAGTGGAAAAGAATTTTGCCAAATACTGGCAAATATGTAAGAGAAGCTAGAGGACAATTTACACAGTATAAAATTAAACAGATTTTATCTGACACCTCATAGACTTAATAGAATGGGTCTGACTAATAATAATGTTTGCTGTCAATGTCAAAAGGATATACAGTAAAACGGTCAAAGGCGACACTCGCAGGACCAGCTTAAAAGTGACGACTTAGAGAATTGACGAGATACACCTAAGTCAACACTTTGGCGACTTATGTCTATCTCACTGTTTTGTCGACTAGTAGTCTGTCTAATTTCAGCTGAATGTTGAATCCTCAAAACAATCTATTGTGCTTTGTCATGTGCCTATTGGGTGACAGGGAGCAGATGCCTAATCTTACAAAGGGAGAATTCTCTGTGGTTATGGTGGGGGTCTCTGTGATGGCTAGAGTCATTTTGAGACACTGGAAGACTCCCAAAAGTTAAAAGAATGGGTTATTATGATGACTAAGACAGCTTCATACGAATGTTTGCTCTGCAAACTACATAATAAGAATAAAGTTCTTGTGGGTATTCCGGTTTGGGAAGACTTTTGGTCTTTGGTATCGCTGTCTTTACAAGTGACACAATAACTTTTCAGATTTTTATTTTTGGTAAGATTTATTTCTCTCTCCTTAATTAGTATTCTGTCTGCACCAATTACAGCCTCCATGTATGTTCTGGCCCCAATGTACAGTATTTGTAAAAATTTGTAACCTGTGTTGATATTGTCATGTTCTGGATGAAAGAAATAAAAACTTGAATTATATAAAAAAATATTTCTATGATTATTGCACCTGGCATCTATGTCCTGCATTTATTATACAACTTCCTGCTGCAATGCTTTTACTATGGACATATGTTACCAGTTATATTGAGATTTACAGATCAAATTATATACCACAATATATACCGTCTGCCGTATATGGTTCATAACATAATGGTTCTGAACATCAAATACTCACATAAGGCAGCATCCTTAAAAAGCAGCAATTGAACCACCAAATGCTCACATAAATCAAGTTCCATAAGATATGCTATACAGCAGCACAAAATAATCAAATGCAGTAATGCAACAGCAGTTATGAATGCATATTCCTAAATTTAGAAGTTTTTCTTTCTTGTTTTTTCTCACAGAGACGTTCTTTTTAAGACTGGTGAAATCCAATTCACGAAGAATAGCACATTCAATGGACATTAGAGACAGGTGATTTTTAACAAGTCCCAGTTTTGAACATGAGCGCTCCCCTCGGGCATTGGTTACAGGCAAAGTCATAAACAGTCGCAGTGCTATATCAACATAAAACAAACATTGACTGTAGTTTCCTTCATCTTATAAGTGACCTTGCTGAGGTGTCCTAGAATTCTTTAATAAATTTTCTGAATTGTCCAATTTCATCCACAATCTGCCTCTAGATCACCTGCATATTTTTTCTGGAGATTTGCTGCTCCCGTATGAAGATCATGTAAGGGGATGGATGGAATATTGTTCACTGAGTTTGCTGAATGTTTTCGTAGGAGTGATCCAGTTCTGCGACAAGTCAATCAATTACAAAAATAAAAACTGTTGCTTTGAACTTGTCACTGCCAAATTGCTCACAGTCTGGTTCCGTTGATTCGTCGTCTTCTTTTTTTCTGTGCCTCTACGCGTCTACTTTGTAGTTTTGGGACACAGTTGAAGACATGTTAATGGCCTCAATCTCAAATTGTTCTAAATCATCCCGGAGGCTGGCCACATAACCCCTCAATAAGCTGACCAAATAAACATAAATCCAGTTCCAAGTCGTAAGATTTCGGTTGGAATCTGCACTCAACTTAAGCAGCAACTCTTGAATTTTTGCATTGTTTTGGTGTAGGGCATTCGTTGCTAGTATGTGTGCCAACCATCTAGTATTGGAGAGATTTTTCAAAGTCTCTATCTGGTCTCTATGTGGTTGTCATTAGGCTCTAAACCCACTGTAATTGCTGCCAAAAGAGGTAGATCTGGGAGAAAAATTAAAACGTGTCTGCATGAGATTAAAAAATTCTTCTGTCTCAAGGCAACAGTTAACACTGTTAAACCCCATTGAAGTGAGAGTTTGTGCAGCGCATGGTACCCATTTGACCAAAGGGTTAATTTGTTTAATGTATCCTTGTAAGCCACTGTAACTACCAGACATGATTGCAGCATTATCATAACATTGGCCTCTGCAGTTATTAATATCAATGTGCATGTCCTGTAACACATCAAAAACCGCCTGGAAAAGGGACTCTCCTGAATGACTCTGAATTGGCAGAAACTTCACAAAACGCTCTGCAATGCAGGCATTCGTTGACGCATATTGCATGATGAATGCATTGCCATATTTTTCAATATGCGTATTCAAGAAAGGATTGAATTTGCTGATAACTTCCAGCACACCCATAAAGTTACCCTTATCAGGTCTCCCAAAGATAAAATTGTTACCACCGCAACAACCCTTTTTAAAACCTTAGTCGAGTATCCACATTCATTGTCAAACTGTTTCTTCCGTTCTGAATCTATGCGCCCAGCATCAGCACACCGCCTAACATATGCTATCATAGCCTTTCTGTGGCTCCCTGATCCTTTATGATCAGCCAAGCGCATGCCAGCATTTTTCCAGTCACTATAGCCTAATGTGAGTGTGCACAGAACATTACCAAATAATTTACATGCAAAACAAAACACTGTGCCTTTCGAAGGAGAGTAAAGCAACCATTCTCGTTGCACCATTTCATCACTTGCTAGTTTTAAAAAGCGAAAAGGTTGAGAACCATTGCCTTATGGTGCATTCGATTATTTATTTCCAACTCGGAACTTGGATGAAAACGTCACGAAACATCATGAAATACGCCACTATCCGGAAGCACACCTCTTTTATGATATTGATGTTGGACAAGATTTTGTTGTCCGAGTTGAACCTGTGATGTAATTTGAACATGGTGGCTTACACACTCAACAGTAATTCTATTTTATAAATCTTTAAAAAATGTTTATTTTGTTAAATGTATTAATAGTTATAAATGTAATTGCACATGTTCAATTTAGAGAATACCATATCATGACCGTAAACAATATCCTAGCATGCAATATCAGATTTTTACCAGACTTGTTAATGTCTTTGGTTTGTTTGTAGTTTGTTTCCCTCTCGAAAAGAGAATATCGCTATGAATGTACTAAAATATTTTATAAAGCTTTTAATGTGGTTTGACTAGTTTGTGTTTCTTATTCGTCTCTTGAAAAAAATAATCTCACTCCAAATCTGCTAAAATATAAAGCAACGGCACACAGCAGCCTGTTCATGGAGGCAGCCTGTTCATGGAGGCAGCCATGTTTGTTCCGAGATGTGGTAGCTCAAACGGGAGATTGTCGGATATGATGTCACTCAACTCAGAATTTCCGAGTTCCAAGAGAAAAACGAACGGCGAGGAGAGCCTTGTTTTTCCAGGAATTCTAGTATTCCTTCCTTTTAAACATAAAAAACTTGGTTCCTCTGTAATCCTCTGTATTTCTAGACCAGTGAGCTTGTTTTTTTTGACACAAAGTTTGAGTTCAGATGTGAAGCAAGGTTTACTATGATTATATTTAACCATTGTCCTTGTAGGCATACACACATCCTCATGGTAAATTATACTTCTGCAGCCTACACCATGACCTACTCAAGTGGCCTATGTCACTGGGAGCATATATGCATGAGTGCTGGTGTGTCTGTGTCACTCTGCAGTTACACCGCCAAAATGCTTGTGATATTTTTATTGTCTTCCCACCCTGTAGTGTATTCAGCGGTTGAATTGCGCAACTAAAACAAAATAAGCATTTAACAATGTATCCATTTATCGAGTCTTGGTTATATTTGTGCTGCTTCACTCTTCCCATAGACAAATGTGGAAAAATGTCGACCTGATACGAAGTCACTTTTTATGCAGTATGGTAGGTATCCTTAATCACCGTATAATGCTGATTAAGTGTACTTGCCTCCTTGATAGAGTATTTTATGTATTTTAAGGTGATATCTTAGCAGGTCTACACTCAAATCTGCATAGTTAGTCACTGAGGTAAATTGCTGCCAGTCTGCATCGCAGAGATAAAATAAAAACAATCGGCCAGCAGTTGCAGCACTGTGCTCATGATGGAATGACACCAACAAGGATTATGGAGGCAAACTTGCAAGGTAGATAACAGTCTACCGTTTAGAATTATTAGTTTTAGATCTGCAGGGTGTCGTGTTCGCGGGGATTGAAGAGGCAGGAAGGCGAGAATCCACCAGCACACGGGTTTATTTCGGAGACACGGGGCAGACTGCGACTGAACATCAATGACAGAACTAGGGAATACTGACTGAGACATGGTGCAAGCCGGATCCGCGGGCGTGGCCGCAGGCGGTGCAGCCGGGTCTGCAGGCATGGCTGCAGGCGGTGCAGCTGGATCCGCTGGATCTGTGGGCGTGGCCGCAGGCGGTGCAGCCGACGCGCCCACCGGCGAGCCGGGCAGAACGGGCTGGACAGACGAGCCGGGCAGGACAGGCTGGTCAGGCAAGACGGGCTGGACCAGCAAGACAGGGGGCGCCTCTGCGGGCACCTCGGGTGTGCGGCCAGCAGGGAGCGCCTCTGCGGGCGATTCCGCGGGCAGAGCGGCGGCAGTAGCAATGGGCGTGGCGGAGGAAGCGGGTGGTGCTGCGGGCAGAATGGCGGCGCCAGCAGCAGCAGCAGGCGGTGCCGTGGGCAGAGCGGCGGCATCAGCAGCAAGCGGGAGGTCGAGCACTTCCACTAGAGCGTCCAGGTCCGGCGCTTCTCGAAGCGGCTTGGTCCCTTTAAGGGACTGCGGGACCCGAGGGATTGCATCCCACGCGGCCCTGGCTCCCCTGTTAGCCAGGCATGCCGGCCGGTAGTGATAAGCCTCTAAGGGAGGTGGAAAATTACTCCGGCTGATCTGGCGGGCAGTAGCATTGTCTTCCCAGGCGGGGAACAGAGAGCAGGCTCCCAGGAAGATCGTCGGGGCTTCTTCTCCTTTTCCCCTTCGCTGACCGGGGCAGACAGGAGACGGCAGGGTAGGTGCTCTTCTGTGCGTGGGTTAACTCCCTGGAGGAGGTCCCAACTCTGCTCTGCGAGGGTGAATAAGCCGAGATCCTCTTGGATCTCCGGCCGCTCTCACCAAAACGCCACCTTGTGCAGCAGAACGAGCCAGAGGTCTTCGCCTGCTGTGGTGTGTCTTTCAAGAGTTCTGTCATTCTGTTATGTTTGCAGGGAATGAAGGCAGGAAGGCAAGAATCCACCAGCACATGGGTTTATTTCAGAGACACGAGGCAGACAGCGACTAAACATTAATGACAGAACTAGGGAATACTGACTGAGACATGGACTAAATACACAAGACAGGTTGAACTTAACAAGCAACAGGTGATTACAATCGGGAATGAACACTAGGTAACGAGGTGGGCGTGGCACTTACGAGAATCGTGCGGAGCTGGGCGTGACACAGGGCAGGATTTATTTATTATTATTTAGAGATTGGCCACGTTTTTACATCAACCTTGGTTGATATTTCTGCACACTGCCACGTTTAGATTTGTTGCAAAGATCTGCAGTGCAATCATTATGATAGAAAGAAAAGCCAGGAAGTTCCACTGTTACATCTAGAATTAAGTTGCTGAGCAAAGTTTCTCTGAAGCAGAAGAAAGGGAAAAGTCCATATTCTTCAGTATTAAAAACTACAACTCTTTGATTTTACTTGTGAGGAAATAAACAATGGAGAGGAATGATCCAGGTAGCAGAGATTATAGCCCTTGTTTCCTGAAGCATCAAGACCTCCTGTTCCATCTCACTTCTTTTTTGCTACGAAGACTGCTGAAGACAGTAAAGTCAATATACTATCAGAAGATGATTCTATTTTTGCCCACTGACTATGTTGTAGTTTGTGTTTAATCTTTAAAAGAGCATCCTTGTCATAATATGCAAGTAAACACAAAAGACACTATGTATAAAATAAATGTAAAAAATAAAATAAAAATGGGACGCGCCCAAGTATGACAATGGCAGTGGCAATTTTATTTATAATGCACTTTATACACAGCTAAGTTGACCAAAGTGGTACAAGTGTATCAAAATAAGTCAAAAATAAACTAAAAATCAGTATATAAAATACATTAAAATTAAAATAAATAGAATAAAACATAAAAATAAAATCCATCCATCCATCCATTGACTCCCGCTTATCCGAGGTCGGGTCGCGGGGGCAGCAGTCTCAGCAGGGAAACCCAG
>JAODKF010000046.1:32848645-32891465 GCA_026779585.1 Mormyrus proboscirostris
GTGTGGAGTTTAAGTCAAGGGAGGTGATGCTAAGATTATACAATTCCTTGGTGAGACCTCACCTGGAATATTGTGTGCAGGTTTGGTCGCCATATCTTAAAAAGGACATTGCGGCCTTAGAAAAGGTGCAGTTTAGGGCCATGATTCCTAGAATGATTCCTAGTCTTAGAGGAATGTCATACGAGGAAAGGTTAGTTGAGCTAAATCTGTTCAGCCTCAAGCAAAGGAGACAGGGGGGACATGATCCAGGTCTATAAGCTTCTATCAAGTTTGGATGCTTTTCAACCAAATAGTTATTTCAGCATTAGTTCAAATACAAGAACTCATGGCCATAGGTGGAAATTAGCGGGAGAACATTTCAAATTAGATTTAAGGAAACACTTCTTTACACAGCGTGTAGTCAAGAGTATGGAACAGTCTTCCTGATAACGTAGTGCAAGCTGAATCCTTGGGTTCTTTCAAATAAGAGCAGCTCATCACCACCACAGGGTTGTTGGAATGTTTATTGGAGTTCGACCCAATCAATTTACATGTGTTTTGTGGACTTGAAAAGGGCATATGATTGTGTTCCTCTTGGGGACCTGTGGAGGTGCTTCAGGTATGGGGTCCATTTTTGTGGACCATCAGGTCCCTGTACAAACAGAGCAAGAGTCTGGTTCACATTTCCAGCAGTAAATCAGACTCATTCCTGGTGGACACTGCCAGGGCTGCCCTTTGTCACCAATTCTGTTTGATGAACAGAATTTCTGGGCAGAGGGGGTCCGGTTCGGTGACGTCAAGATCGCCTCTCTACTTTTTGCAGATGACATGGTCCTATTACTGTCATCATCATGCTGGTGATCTGCAGCATGTATTGAGGAAGTTTGCAGCTGAGTGTGAGGTGGCCAGAATGAATATCAGCACTTCCAAATCTGAGGCTATGGTTCTTGAGCAGAAGAGGCTGGATTGCCCTCTCTTTGTGGGGGATGAGTTGCTCCCTCAAGAGGAGGAGTTTAAGTATCTCAGAGTCTTGTTCACTAGTGGGAGATTGACAAAACTCTGTTGTTGCAGCAATATGTACATTGTACCATTTTTTTGTGGTGAAGAGGCAGCTGAGCTGGAAGGTGAAGCTTTTGATTTACCAGTCAATCTACATTCCTACCCTCACTTATGATGACAAGCTTTGGGTAGTGACGAAAGAATGAGATTGAAGATATAAGCAGCAGAAATTTGTTTCCTTGGCAGTGTATCTGGGCTCAACCTTAGAGATGAGGAGCGAGGACGTTTGGAGGGGCTCAAAGCAGAGCTGCTGCTCCTCTGCATTGGTAGGAGCCAGTTGAGGTGGTTCAGGCATCTATCTAGGATGCCTCCTGGATTGATCTCTAAGGAAGTGTTTCAGGCATTTTTCAACCAGGAGGAGACCTCGGAGCAGACCCATAACATGCTAGAAAGATTATATTTCTCGGCTAGCTTGAGAACGTTTTGGTGTTCCCCTGGTGTAGCTGCCCCTCCCTCCATGCCACTGACGTCTGCGCCTTTGTCTCCATTCCGTCTCCGCTGGGCAGGACAATATGATTATTATTAAATGTATTAATGGTTAATTATTAATATTAAAAGAATTAATGAGAAATCTTTATTTTAAAATGTATTTTATTATATAATAACTACTGTTGCTGTCTATCATTGTCTAAATGTATTTTTATTGTCTAAATATATGTATTCAGCTAGTGTAAACAAGCACGATGCCATCGCAGCGAATGCGAGGCTGAGGCTTTACTCATTGTTTCCGCTGAGAGACGTGCCGTGTGACTCATTTGCCCGTGCGTACAAGTTATCTTAGGTCGGCGTTCGTGGTTCAACTTCTGAGATTCAGATCGAGTTCTAGGTAATTTTTTTCTAACTGGTTGGTTCGACTTTTAAGAAATTATTGAGTTCGAGAACTGAAAAAAAAGCTCTAAGAAGAGCTTATTGCTCATGTTCTTCCATTTTTATTAAATTATACCTTATCGCTAAATAGATTTTACAAGCTAATTAGCAGGAAAAATAGTTTTAAGTTCTTGCTATTTATTTAACAACAGGACTGTGCATCCTAAATAATTGACAATTTAAACAAAAATTGTATTATATGATTTTGACATTTTGCATGAGTTCTCTAGGCAAGCTATCACAAACGAATGGGAATATAGAGGACATAAAAGGTCATCTCTAATCCAAAATAACAAGCAAAGGAGAAAAAAATACATACTGTCCCTCCAGAAACTACATTAATCTGTAAATAGAGATACTTACTGAGGTAAAATAAAGCTGCAAATGGTTGAGGCTTCAGGAAATGAGTAGGATTTAGGGCACAGGCATGGGAACCTTTAAAGCCACTGTAAATCCTATAGCAGAACAGTGGGATATGACCCCACTCATGTCAGTCTGACCCCAGTAGAGGTGAGCAGCGATGACCCACAGACCTACAGAGCTGAGAGGGCCCCCCAGGCTGATCCAGGAACACAACAGGCCCCAGCTCACCTTACTCAGGCATTCATATGCTTGTGCTACTAGATTTTCCTTGGACATTTTGAATATGGATGCAGCTTTTCTTGTCTGGTCATGGAAAAAAACTGTTTCTTGAATGAAGCATATTGGGTAAAACATGACTCAAATGATTCAAGTAAGATGGACAACACAGCAATAAGGAAGAGACAATGTTCATCTACAGGAGAGATTTCCAGATGTGCTGGGGCACCAAGAAATCTAAGAGGACACTTCATGTGTCCACAAACCTGCCTGTCCTATGGAAGCTGTAAATCCAAAACTATACTTTATTATGGCATAAAAAAATACATGAACTGTTTGAAGACTCACAGCCACTATTGGATTTATATAACTTTATTATTAGCTCAGATTAACACTGAGTGTATAGTTTTTTCTGTGTCTCATTTCTATCTTATTTTATAATTTATATCAATTTTATTAAGCAGTTTCTGAAAATATTAAAAATAATCATTAAAGTCAAAGGCATTCAAGATGTTGATGTTACTGTGGAATGCTGGCAGCTAAAATGGACCTGATTTTATATCAGACGTCCTTCAGCAGAGTAATATAGATAGATGCTGCAAAAAAAAGAGAAAGAATTTATTTTCAACTTGCCCGAGGGTGTGAACTTAATTTCTGTTTAGTTCGGATATTTGATCCTTTGCAACTGTGCACTCACAAGTTGTGCTGAGAAGACAGCGTGTGCTTTGTGTAGGGACTTATTCTGTTTTATATTATCTGTTTTTCCAGGGGCCCACTGTCTGTTACAAGAAGGTAAATGCGTAATAATTGCTGGTGATTTCACTAAAATACAAAAACATTGGTTAATTTTATTGACAGTAATATGGTACCTCCCAACAATCATTGGTTGTGATACGGCTAGAAGTGCAAGCAAATGAAAATATGTGTGCTTTGATGAGTACAAAATATAAAACTGCTAAACATTACTTGTTAGTGCTTTTCCTGATTTTATATAGTCCATTGAATACTTTTAATTGCTGATTATTTAGTTATTCAGAAAGGTATGCTACACAACCTGATTTCATTGAAACTTATCACAAACCTATCTTTCTTCTACTTTCTGTCATTACTGTATGGTGCCTTTAGCTATGCATCTGGTTCCATGAAACACAAAGGTTTTATCATTGTTATTTGGAAACACATATAGCCAATGACTTCAAAACCATTTCAAAAACCATCAGTAAGCTGTTGGAAAGAATGACATTTTGATTGCCATGACCTTCACCTGCCATGGTCCCATAAGATATATGTTTGGGTGGTGATCGCAGACCATTGCATAAAATAGAAGAAAAAATCTAAGGAGTAAGAGAGCGGAAATGTTTCTCTGTGTTATGTGATTGTTTGCAGAGACGGCTTTACCTTGACCTTGCCCTTACTGCCCCTGCCCTGCATATCAGCAGCAAATGCGTCCATTCGGAGCATTTGTGTGCATGAGGGTTGTTTGTGTGCATATAGTGCATGTGCATGTGAAGTGTATGAGCATGTATAACCCATGGGAGTATAATGCAAACATGACTAAGAATGTGTTGGGTAAGTGTGTAATGGTAGCACTGAAGAGAGAGACTAAATGTGTGTAATACTGATGTAATTCCTTATCATTGCAGTCAGGTTCAGAAACAGAAGCAGTTGAAAATGTGTGTGATATTACGTGTGATGTGTGTGATGTTAGGTTAGATGCAGTGCTGAACCATCAATACAGTCATACCCCTGTAGGATTTGATGTACTAGGAGAAAAAAGAAAAGGCTTAAAGAAGTAAAGAATCAACATATCCAACTAAATTATCAGTACGTACACTGTAAATATAATATGTAGTTACTGAAAAAGTTTAAGACCAATATGAAGTACATTTTTAGTTCCACAGATATTAACAAGTAAAGAATACACAAGTATTCTATAAATAATACACAAACAACTACAAATAACCAATATTTATTATTTCCAGTGAAAATTGTAAAGTCTTCATAGTCGGGAGAACTTGAATCTTGAGGGGGACATCAGCAAGTCAAAAGAATTTTGTCAACAACTAAATTTGAGAAACAGAAAATAAAAATGTGATAGATAGCCTATTACAATGTATTATACTGAAGCTATTGAATTCTAAAAGACCACAAGGCCAAATGCTAATGAAAGAAAATGCATAGAAATGACTCATAATAATGACTCCAATCACTGATACTCTACAATAAGTCAAATAAGAGTTACAATCAGATATTGAGCAATGGGTTGCTTATTGCAATTGAATGTATGTCTGTTCAAGACTTCCCTTCATTCATCAATAGGAAAATGCTGTAACAAACCAGGGATGGACTGGAATTACAAACTGGCCCTGGACATTGGGATACCCCAAATTTTGCAAAGGAGGTCCCCTGCGATAAATTTTGCCATGCGGGGAGCAGTGTAATCATTGCCAAAGTGAAAGTTAAGGGTTAATGCACTCCAAGCTGTGCACATATGGCTGAGAAGGCAGAGCACATAAAGAAATAAATATACACATTTCCTTGCTTCCAAGGAGTGTGTTTAAAAGTGTACTGTGCACAGCTTGGAGTGCATATGCCCGC
Organism: Mormyrus proboscirostris; assembly: GCA_026779585.1. Classification (NCBI taxonomy): domain Eukaryota; kingdom Metazoa; phylum Chordata; class Actinopteri; order Osteoglossiformes; family Mormyridae; genus Mormyrus; species Mormyrus proboscirostris. The sequence goes on from JAODKF010000046.1 coordinate 32,853,728, forward strand.
TTCTGCCACTGTTCTCACAGGTTATAATCCATCTAGAGACTAGGGCTGGAAGCAACATGACATAGGTGAGGGTCATAATTACGAAGGACTCAAATACTAGGAAAGGGTTGACCAGGTACGGACTGATCCTGATAGCCTATTGTTTGTTGTTTTTGAAGTGAATGAATCAGTGATTCAGATCTGGACAGTATAAAAATATAGATATCACCCAAGCCCGTTACTATTAAATGTTTTGGTTAGGCCTATATACATAAGCCACCGTCTTTCATTCAAAAACAAGTCTATCGCTTATGCTGCATTCAATTCTAACTAGAATGCCCCTGAAGTCTTTGTTCTGACTCAAAAAGTCTTTACAACCTTGACCTCAATATTCAAGATGGCTGTACTATTCAGAAATAAACTGTAATTGTATAATGTGTATTAGTACGTATGTATTATTTGTGTCTCATTAAATCAATCGTACACATAGTACTGTCCAACCTCTATCAATGGACATGTTGCTATGGTGTTTGCATGTGCAAAATACCACATAATGTGTTGTTATCAATTGATATTGCTAACAATGGCTAACAGTGAACCTGGCTAGAACTGGTATTGTTTAACGGCTTTCTAACTTGCTGTTGTGGAACATGATGAAATTGGATATGGTGGCCTAATGGTTAAGGAAGTGCACATGCAATTGAAAGATTGTGGGTTTTAATCCCTGACCAGTAATGTACCACTGAGGTATCCTGAACAAGTAGCTGCTCTCTGCTATGTCAAAATGTCACATATGGGTTAAATGCAGAGGACACATTTTGTTGTTGTGTGCTGTATCAACAATGATTGCTTATCTCTAAATTCCCAACTCTGACTTATGACCTCTAAGGTAAATGAAACACAGCATAAGACCACAAGGCAGCTGTTAGTTCATAAGCTAAAAGACCTGTCTTTAAGTACACATATGTATTAACTGTTGTATGAGCAGGTAAATGCATTCCAAGCAGTGCATTATACATTTTTAAATGTACTCTGTCGAGCCATACCTCCTAGCATTCAGCTGTGTTTACCAATTTGACTTATGAACTACTTCAACTAATTTACCAATTTTTTAAACCAGACTTCTGTTTCATCTTCTTCAGACAAGTAAAACAGGACTGTATAGTATGATATTACTACCTGTACAAGTGCATTACATCCATAAATCATTTTGGTATTTAATCACTGACCACAGGTCTTGATCCCCAGCCTGAAGCAGTGCTGTCAAAGTGACCTATAGCAATTTCTTTGCTTTTATAGTATCCCCTATGTAACGTTAATTAGAAGACCTATAAAAGATTATAATCGTGCATTTATTTACTACTTTGCCTGGCCAACACTACATGTGTGGATATTTAAGAATTCAAAAGTGCTGTAGTGTGAAGGGTTTTTAATGACCGAGCAGCAAAAGTTATTAAAAAAAATATTGCTTCCGCAAAGCTTGTGATAAGATTATTGTCACTTAATTGTAAATTATTAACATAGCTAATCTTCACACCTCCTGGTTTGGGGTTTAAATCTCACCTTTGCTCTGTGTGTGATGTTGATGTGTTTCCTGTGTTCCTCTGTGTCCTATGGGTAAGAGTTGTAGGGTGAATAGCTTACATTTACAGCCCTGCCCTGCTTGTCTGCTCCCTGTGTTTCCATTGACCGTGGCTTCTAATCGCACCTGGAGCTTATAGAGAGTTTTATTTACATATGCACAGAAAACAAGCAGTTTCGCTGTATCTGTTAGTCTTACCTCTTGTTCCTGTCCTCTTATTAACCAGCCACAGCTCTGATAGTCATGTATATTAGTATCTCTTAGTCTTGTGCTCCATGTCCCGGAATATTACAGAAGTTACACTCTATTACACTCCACCCAGAATATTAGAGGAAGATCCCCAGCTTCAGGAGTCACCAGCGGTGGTCACCCTGTTACTACTGCAATCTCTGAGCCCAACCCAGTGCAAGCGTCCAATTCAGAAGAAGCCGCTGCTGTTCCAAAGGCACTGCTCTGCAGGTGCCGATCCGCTGGCATCCAGCCCTGAGAAGGCCGCTGCTTCACTGGTGCCCCATTTGTCTCATCTTACCTACTATTGGCCAACCCAATTGTGATCGACGCTCCTTAGGCTCCCACCAGATTGGCACCTCCTCCCTACACCACTGGTAGCCTGTTTCAGGGCCCTCGTAGAGGAGGCCATGGAGAGGGGGGTATGGCGAGATCTGGAGAGAAGGAGCCTGCTGTAGCCGGGCTCCCTCCCAGAGTCCTCTCCAAGATGGCAGGTGGCCACATCATACAATCTGGGGGACTCGGGTCTAGAGGATTACATTTCCCTGGAGTGTGACCCTCTGGACAGAGTTCTACATTATGGACCTCTGTTCAGAACTTGAAGTACACCGGTGTCCAACTCCAAAAAATTACTGGGGAAAGTTCCAAAGACAGGCTGAATCGCTGTCTCCTGATGGGAGACAGGGACACACCATCTTTCGCATGTGGGCCATTCCTGGCTCCTGCACTGTAGGCCCCTCAGGACCCTCTTGCCCCAATCCCTGTCCCCGTCTCTGATCTTGCCCAACAGGTCCCACAGCGTCCAAGGGATCCGCCCTGGAAGTCCCGGGGGTGCCCCCTCCTTAGCAGTTCCTGCAGAGCCCACCTCCAAGTTTGCGAAAAACAATGCAGTGTTTTACATTATAGTTGTTTGCATTTTCTTACTCACTATTAAGATACAGTTTACATTACATGTTCCACATAAGTTACCTATTAGTATAAGTTACCCGAAAGCACCAGGTGTAGTTTTAGGAAACGATAAATTGGCAAATTTCAGTAGGCCTGTATAGGGTTGTTTTGTTTTTATTGTTTTATTTTCCTGGATGACGACTACAAGGATGATTGAAGAAGGAGGTGAATTTATTTACACTGTATGACATGAAAAGCTTTGTGAAAACTGACTATCGCCTAGATATCTAAAATGCCAGCAGGTAAATGTTGTGCTTAAACTGTATAAAAGGCAAATTGAGAATTTGTGAGTATAAGATGTTGAGTATTATACTTTCTATGATATTGATAAGCAACTACAGTTACAAGTAGCCTGTTTTGCCAGTTCACTATTGTAATAAAAATAAACGGCCAAATCCCAAACATATCCGTATTGTGTACTTACTTAGCTTAATTTAAAAATTTCATAAGGTAAATGGATCTTAGTTCAGATACACATTGGATTAGGCTATATTTACTCTAAATTGGTAAACAGGCTACATGTAATTCCAGTTGTTTTTAAAACGAATAATATTCAATATTAAAAACTTTCATTATGTAATTTTCGCATATTCGCAATTTCTCTTTTAGACCGCCTAAACACAAACCGGCATTTTAGATTGATCTAGGCGGTAGGCTACTCAGTTTTTAATGTTGGGCAATGTCTGAAATATAAATTCATAAGGATATGTATGTTTTATCATTGAGTGCTGCGCGTGAGACATTGTATACAATGCTCTGAGGGTATAGTTTGCCCCGCCGACAAGCACTGCTGACTAGTTGGCACACACCGAGGTATAGATGTATATTTGCTAAACACGTAGAATACGCGATGACTTTAAGGCCTATAAAATATTTTATAAAAACCTCTTTCCATTAACCATCTGTACCATATTCAAGAACCTTCAAATGGCAATAAACTCTTACTACTTTTGATTACTGCTAACTTCAGGAAACAATCTATTAAAATGCTACTGTAGTAATATTTGATTTCGGATCTTTAAAGGAAAATGTTGAACAGTATAAAATGCTAATATGAATTCTGTTACACAGTAAAGGCCTTATAATACATACTGTACGTAGTACCGGTGGGGCTTATGTCCCAGCATGCCCCGCGTGCAATTGTAATTAGCCCTTGTTGTCATATTGTTAATGTTAATGGTTACATTTCCTTATTGTTGAGCGTGTGTACCCGTCCGATCCTCGTGTGTAATTAGCTTACGTAAATCTCCCAAAGTGTATGCATTTTGCAGTTCGGCGTCTGACAACCTTGTGTTTCCTACGTAATAAAGAGCGTGTTCTCCACGGCAAGCAAGTCTCTGTGTCTCTCTCTGCTCCTGTGATGTCTCGGTCCGCCAGACACCGCAATACTTCATTTTGTTATTGAGTTACTGAGTTCCATACAGATATCTGATAAAGACCGAAGTAAATTTTAAAACTATCGCGTTGTACCGGTCGTATACTGGTGGGAAATTAGCCTATACTAAAAGTGTCGTACTCCTCTTTGAAACACTGTTTGTTAATCAGTGTAGATTTAAAAGATAAAACATACGAATAATAAGTCGTAATCTGAAACTGGACATTTTGAAATAAACAGTAAAAAGTTACTAATTAGATATTCTTAAAACTTTTATGTTTAAAAAGTTTAAAACTAATAGGCCTGCATAATCATTAAATTAATATGCATAACATTTTAGTTAAGAACTGAATTTTGAACTGAATATTATGCATTCTGTTACTGCTTGCGCCAAGAGCTTTCCTGTTGTGAAATCATTTTTTATATAGAAAATATGTTTTCAAATGTGGATGCGATACTTAGGAATTCGCAACTCATTTTTTCTCGCAGATGTTTATTTACCAAAAAATGGCGCGTTCAAATCCTATAAAGGATTTTATTATTAACGGTTTAAATGCTTGCGTTAAATCGGGACATGAATCTATGTGAGCTCTTTTAAATTCATATAAAAAGCTTTGCTGAGCCACGAGACGGGAATGATTTCTTTAATATTAAATGGGATAACTACAGTGAGTTTTCCGAAAACATCGTTGTTCTTCTTAACGTCCGGCCGCAGGGGTGCCGTAAGATATTTTGGACCCCAATGAAAGCTTATCATGGGCCCCCATCCCAGACCAACATAAGTGTTAAGTCTTACGTTTTACCCATTTTTGTCTTTGGTGCTATCTCACTGCCGCGCATTGTGACACGCTTATACCACACAATAATTTTTACTTCCGTATCAAATACGACCTACGAAGGATTAGGTCTATTTGAATACACATAAAAATATATGCCACTTTCATTCGCCTCTTTCCATTCGTTTCCGGGTTATACGGGAATTAGCCGGAGGGTCTCTGCTGCGAAGCAGTGCTACTGCTGTTAGTTGCGCCCAAAATGCCTGAGACCAGTCAACCACATGCGAAATGCCCTGAGTTTGATTGTATCGAGAAATGAAATCTAGCTTAAGATATGCGTTTTGTAAAATGTATCGGCGCGACATCACGTTATCAGGGATTTATGATATCAAAAATGCCCCGTTCTTGGTCAGATTGTTATTATTTCAGTGTCTAACTGCAAGCGTTATGTAGTAGTAGTAGTAAAATTAGTAGTAGTAGTAGTAGTAGTAATAATAATAATAATAATAATAAAAGCAAAAGATATGAGCTCAAGAATGGCTCACAGTTTTCACCGAAATGTACGTTTTCCGTCATCCAGCTCCATGTTTTCAATGTAATTAAGTTAACACATAGGCCTATAGACGCCATTATGGACCAATCCAGTTATATTCCAAATTTTTAGGGTCTCTGTCATTCATGGATCCTTGGAATCGTCCTAACTACCCCCTCCCTTTAAAGTGCTCCTTCATGGCCGTCCAAATACACCGATATTGATTGTAATGTAGCCTATATACTCGCTCAAGGGCGTAACTTTGGTTTGAACATGGGGTGGGAGGTCTCCACCCATTTAGGGGGAGACATGATTATTGCGGGGTTTGTATTAGCTGGTTTTGATTATTGTAACCCTCCTCCCTCATAATTTACGCCCATGTATTCGGGGTCTAATTTGTAATACTTTGATTCAAAGGTTTATTTTAAAATGTTTTATTTTAAAATTGTTTTATACTGTCATTTTTTACTTTACCCCGTAACTGTTTAACTACCCCAGAGATTAAATCGACTATTTAAACAATAATACAATGTCAGTCTGTTGTCAAACCAATTGAGATAAAATTTATATATATATATATATATATATATATACTACGATAATAAGAGCGTGAGAATTACCCGTTTTCTCATCATGAACAAATCCATATACTTCGGCTTCGTCCCCTCTTCAGTCAGAACAATATACTGTCAACAGGCAAATATATCCCACACATCCAGCCCATTAATCGTAGAATGGTTACCATTTAGGCTAGTGTCCTGGTCTGGTAGTTCCATTGTGGACCCCTGACCTAGTGTATGTATCAAACAATTTGTACGAAAGTCTCCGTTAGTTGAAGTACATCAAGATGAGGGCGGAATATTCACCTGCCTAACTGGTAACCATTCTGCGCTTAATTGTGTAAATGTTTGAGTTTTTAATAGCAGTGATTAGCAGTTAGTTTGGAGTAATACATTACAGCCTATTGACAATACAGTTTGCATAACTATATTTTATCAGCAATGCAATCTAAAATTTGTAATTGCTGTTGCTGCTATTATACTACTACTACTAACAATAATAAAAAATAATTGTAGTAGTAGTAGTAGCAGCAGCAATAACAGAAAAATGAACAGTAATGATAATAATAATATTAACAACAACAATGGGTTAGATTAACATTATTAATATTATTATTATTGGTGTTGTTTTCATTACTACTACTATTACTATGTTGTACAAAAAACGACGTCAATTTTTTGATTTCGGGCAATCTCAGGCTATCGGTGACAGCGGCCAAAAGATATCGCATGACGTAGAAAACGAGTGGGTCCATATCACTCGTACGAACGAGATTACGAACTATTTTAGTTACGATGGGTTTCGGGAAACAGTAGTTAATTAAAAAACGATTATAGGCCTACACATCACATGACGAAGTAATTAAAATTGCGAAGCTTTCGGGGAACGCCCCCTTCGAGCGAAAAGAAATTAAATGAATTAATGGGAATCTAATTTAAAAGCATACAGGGTAAGTGGAAAAAAACGATATTTTCTTAAACTCCTACATCAAAATTAAGCACCAGAGCTGGGATGTGTTTCCCGAAACTTTCTTAACGCTACGTCGTTCTTAAGTTCTACCTTAAGTTTTATCTTAAAGCTCCGACGTGTTTCCCGAAACGTTCTTAGTAAAGATTTCTTTCCTAAGGTTGGTCTGGAACCTCTCTTAGCTGACTCTTATCGCTGTCGTCGGCTCATACTGCTCATTTAAAATAAGACTAACATAGCTAAGGGTACATCTTCATAACAAAACGTAACTTGACTAAATTATTGAATCATATGATAAAATGATTTTGTTTGATACTTGACTACAGTCTTCTTTAGGTTTCGTACTTATGCTCTGAATGCACAACGAATTTGCCTCAGTAACGCGCGGATTCATAATGAAACTCATTTTTAAGGAAGGGGGGTGGGAGCTTCTGACGATGTCGAAGTGGACGTGCCCCCCCCCCCCCATTTCCGACGACTGAAGCACGTAGGATATTCTCTTATGTTAAGACAGTAGTGCACGTTTTGTTTCGGCTATTGAGCCATTGCTCCTTCCTTTATCAATGGCATGCACACATATTGGTGCACACAGGTGTTTTATATAGAACAAATAAAAATAAAATGGTAATACTACAATCTGGGAAGCTGGTTCAGGCACCCAGTCAGCGAAAAATCATATTTACGGTTAGATTATTCAATCTGTTCATTTTATATTCTATTTTTAGGTTCTCCCAAGTTCTGGTCAATGCAATATTTTTTCAGGATTTCTGCAGTGTTATATTTCTAACACCACTTTCATTTGCTGCATGGAGGGAATGAACAATTCTCGAGCCGTCGATGTGAACCAATCAGGTGTTCTGGCGCCTGTTTAGGTCGCACGTAAGAAGCTCACCCTTAATTAATCTCTTAAGAGATTGTTTGGGAAAGAGACGTAGAAAAACAAATACCTTTGGTAAGATCTTTAGAGTCTTCGTAAGACGATAAGAATCGTTGTTATCGGGAAACGCACCCATAGTTAAATTTCAGTGACTACCAACTGTGTTGTGGCTACAATTGATTATTAGTCAAATTATTAGGATGAAAAATGATCTTACGCATTCTAAAAAAATATGTAATTTTACAATTTAAAAATGCACACACGTTGAATGAAGTTCATGAGCAGAATATCAGTGCAACTATTGATATAAATAGTAAAGCTTAATACTTTAATTGCAGCTATGCACTTGTACATGTTGAACGGAAGCGGTTTCGTGTATCCCCGATTTTCTCGTGCAGTAAACGGCTGCATATATAATTTGGTTAATTGTTTGAATGAGGTAGACGTTGATATCTGCTGAAAATGAACTGTGCTAGTTTAGGTATTTAATTAAAGCACACAAACCCAAAGGAAATATCAATTAGAGAAACTCCTTGGGCTGGGCTTTTCCCAGTAGTCCACTCTTAGCCCCTAAGTCAAACCCCATTTAACTAAACCAAAATTTGTTACGTTGACTTAAAGGAATTCCGTGACATTGCCCTAAATTTAATTCAATAACTATGTTTTGTAGTTTAACACATACATGCATTTAATGTTTATTCTAATTAGTTGAAATGTTAGAACACATGGCCAAATTCCTGTGATTATAATATGTTAAAAAATTTGAGCACCTAAAGTAATGAAATATGTACAAATAAAAAACATAACTCTAAAACTTAAAATACACCATGTCATGATAATGCATGTGTTTTAAAAATAACAGATCAAAAGTTTTTTTTTTCTTTTTAGCTGGATTAAGGGAAAAATGAACCCAAGTCTATACATATTTGATTAATAACTTCAGGTATTTTGGGACAAAAAACAGAAAAATCACAAAACCCGCTTTTTTAGGCTTTCATAGTCTGCATCATAATAAATAATATGTTCACGTGTGCTGATTTTCACCATCTTAGATAACTTAGAATGCAGTAGTATCATATATAAAAATTACCCGGAAACAGCTCAGGATCATTCCGATATTTCAAAGCAGTTGTATTTAATACAGGCTTCTCCTGGCAATGGAGAGATTGTCTAACGGATATGTTTGTCTCACGCTGAGATTTGAAAGAAAACGAATCAATTTAAACTGGACAGTTTATAAGTTAGGTTATAAAAGATAAGATTCGCTGAAATATCCCAAAATCTTAAGACATCATTTTGCATGCTACCATTTATTTTTTGTGTGGAGCGTTAATTAAGAAGCTTCCTACCCATGACCGAACTAGAGAATTAGGCTGTTTACCTACTGCCATTTAATATTTGAAGCAGTATGTTAAAGTAAAATTTGTTACTTGTTAAAAATTAAAATTGGTTTAAAAAATTGTCATTTAGTATAAGAAGTTGAATATGCGTCGAACGGTTTAAGTTGGGCCCCTTTTACAAGCCACCGATGTTTTCTTACAATCAAGCATGTTTGCTATATTAGGCCTATGTAATATGTCACAGTGAAGCCGCATGTCACCTTACATCAAAGCAGTGTCAAATAACTTTTTAAATAAAGATAAAAGTAACGAACAAAAACGTTTTTTACGTCGAGCCTTTCCCGGCTGGTGATATATCAAATTTTACTTAAAGACAAATAATGACCATTGGATGTTGTATATAAAGCACATTATTCCATATTTGTTCAAATATGATAATTCAGTACAGCTGAAGCATGTTGTACGTTAGGGACCAGAATAAAATACTTTCCTGCAAAATAGTCCCTTCAGTTGCCGGCCAACGGACACATGTTTGTTCAGTTAAAAAAAAATCCTGTGCCATGGTCTAAATGAGATTATGGCAATACAACACTTTCGCTGCTTACGTCACTTAATGAGTAAAATGTAAAGAATACCAAAATAAAGGGTGCAACAACAATTAATGCATTAGGAAATAACTTTCATAAGTTCAAGCAGTGATGGCGGACAGGATCAAGTATTGGTTGATATTAATAACTTTTAAAAATATATATTTTGAGTACAATTTAACAGTACTAGGCCCATTGCTTGAAGTATAATTAAAATCACTCACCAGGCTTGGAGAAGATTACACAAATACATGTTTTTACTTGCAATGGTGTTGTGATGCCTGTATTTTGCTGTACTTTCCTTTTACCCTTCCATGTTAATCGAGATGCGAATAATTCTAAGGTACAGAAGCATCATAAGTAGTAAAACTGATACAACTCAGGTTGTGTTCTGGAGTTCCGGGTCGCCTCCAGTATTACTTTATCTTGGCACGGGTTTGATGAGTTACCGTATTATCATTGCAAATAATTGGTTCCCATAGTTTCAACAACAGTGTAATCATTCACTATATATAGCGTAGTGCCAGTCGCCACGAAAGTGTTTCACTTGCTATTTGTTCATTAATTCCTGAGATTAAACACAACGGCGAATGATTTGATGCATATGCATATGACGAAATACATCAGGATACAGGGGCCGCTTACTTGATGAGCATCGTTACTGATATTCGACTAAGGATTATATGAATACATTCCTCAACAGTAATTTTAACCACATAATTTATGGATTTTTTTTGCTGAACATACGACAGAAAATGGGTCTTATAATTAAGCGTTGACTTTTGTGACTTCTATGGGAGAAAAGTAAATGAGATAGCAGATATACTGTACAGCGCTTATTTTTAGAAGTCATACAAGCAGACAACGTATAGGGTAACGGTACGCGTACGCGACTGAAACTGCAACCGCATGAAAAGTGCTTCGAAAGCGTGTGATTATCAGCGTAGGAGTAAAGAGGTAAGATGTGAATTTCTAATAAAGAAGGAGCATAAACGGCCAAAATATACCTGAGTCAGTTTAACGGTATTGCATGGAATATCGCATTTGTTTTAACTTCAGGTAAAGGAACATTAATCCATTATATTTTAACAGGCTACAACATATGGTGTAAAGATCGTATGTGTCCTTTTATAGCATTTGTCTTTTCGTAGCATGCATGTACCAAGAATTTGGCGTGCTCACCTTGTGTTTTCTGTGCACACGGGGAATTTATGGTATTGTTGCTTCAAAAAGCTCCAATAAAAATCAGACATAGATATCACAAAGCGCGTTCTTAAAGAAGTATGGCCCCTTGCGTCTAAGCAATCGCATGGCGAGCCAAGACATTTTCCCTGTTTTCATGTGCCAGCAGAAGCCTTATGACAAAGGTATTCACTCTTCATAAAATTGCACCCAGATTGCCAGCGATACTGACGCTGCAAATATAGACTAACCTGAAGTACAAAAATAACATATACATACATACATACAGTGATCAAAATTTTGATACACAAGCCTATTCTAATTCCGTAACTATATTTTTTGGACGGTGATAGTATTAATGCAAAAATGCATGGATACAGTGTTTTATTTACAGTGAAGAATGTACAATGATCATGTTACTAGTTGCATACATAAATTATATTTAAAAAGAAAACTGCTGTTGTTTGAAACTATTCATCGCTCAACTGTACTCAAAGTTTTGCCTTGCATCATGTGCGCTTGGCATAATTCATCACAGAACGAGCAAACCATCCTTCTTGGAACCGCGAGCATATTTTGAAGGGACGGCGTGATTTGTAGTCTCGTAGACAACGGTATTTCCCTCTGATAGAGTTTGATATTCTTATTAGGCTATTTGGCATGGTTAAATGTTTGTGCGTAATCAAAACCATATAACATTTCGGTGTTCTTGTCACGTAAAGCTTGCCTTGCGGTGCGTGCAGATGAGGGACGGAAAGAATGGTGGGGATGAGAGCGACAGTATGGGTTAGATGTAAGAGGCAGAAGGGGTGGGATTCTAAAGGAAGTATTGGAACGAATGGTGGCTGTTTGGTAGAACTGGTTGGTGAAATCTACCAAAACTACCCCCACATAAATTCTGCCAGACTTCTAGGACTCTTAAGCCTTCGTTGTGTAACTGAAGATAAAGAGAGAGTGAGCGACAGAGTGAGTAGGAGAGAGATAGTAGAAGAGGGAGATAATAAGAGAGAGAGAGGTGATGGGGGTTGAAGGCGGAGACGAACCTGCTCTTCTTGGAGATTATTCCTGCTATGGTTAGGCAAGGCGGACAGAAAAAAATCTAACGGTTCTCAAGAAAAAGGATAAATGGACCGTTTTTTTGCAAGAAATATCAATTCATTTTGGCTATATTTATTTTGATTGGGCGCCTGGCAACCTGGAAGTGCATTTGGAACAAAAACAAATACACGGATCTGCTGTCGTGCGAGTATTAAGCTGAGCATTTGGAATGTGGTATAAACTTTACAAAAACCATTAACATTTCTGGGGGAAATCAGGGCAACTGCATTTTCCACCAGGAACTGACTGCAATAGACGACTCACCTTTTTCTACGAGGTAAAACGATCTTAGCGTACAGTCTATTTTACGCCAACACAATGGTTGATTCACATTGGTCTTTCTTGTACCATTCTCTGTCTTCGAAGGCCTACGTGTATTGAAGTCGTAAACGAGGTTCAACTTTAAAAAAGTTTTACATATTCCGAAATTACATGTTGTAGTTTAAAAATTCTACGTAATGCCAGAACGTCTTGCGAAATTTAATGATTATTCATTTGGTTTCTTGGTATGTTTACTGGAGGGCATGTTGTGATTTTAGTTCCTTAATATTAGCATAAGCTTTGTGCATGCTTTCTTACTCGTATCTTTTTAAGTTTATAAAAAGCCGATTGTAAATGTCATTTTATTCTGTAAAGAATATTAAATCCCGTTAGGGTAGGCCTATTATCAACAAATGAGTAGATATGTTTGCCATTGTTGTCTTTGTTAAAAGTTTGTGAGTAAAACATGCAGTTTGTCTTTATTAGTTATAAATTGGAATAGTTTTTTGAAAGCATGCCATTGTGTTTGCATTTAGAACTATCAACAGATATCCAGCATGCTATGTATTCATTCTGTTTTATATTATTGTTATTATTATTATTCCAGAAAAAACAGGAGAACTAGTTAATTAGTTATGTGGGTTTTTTTTTGCTATTTGCTAGATTTAATTCACAATTTACCAACTATTTTTAAAATTAAAATGTGCATCCATCATGCAATAGTGTCGGGTTTTATACTTAGCAAAGTCTAAAAATAATGTGACAAACAAACAAGATAATTCTTTATTGTAATAATGTAATACGACTATATTATATCAACAACACAAAAAAGTATTGTTGTTGTCCGTTGGAGTATCATGTTCCTAATAAATGCGAGTTTTATTTAAAAATATTTTCAATCAAAAAACTATATTAAGAAGCATACCGTTGGTGTGTGGTAAAGATATATTAATGAAGGTATCTCATATACAGCTTTGCCATATGCAACTGATAATTATTAGTAGTGTATGTCAAACCTGTATATGAGGTCCCATAATTCCCAGTCAGTAATCAGTTATTGGTTATGTTTAATATAGTTTAGGGAATTTGAATTTCTCACCACCATAAATGTAAATTCATTTGCAGCTGTTATTGAGACAACTCAGAGTTACAGCGAAAATAGATAGACGCTTTAAAAAACAAATGGGGGGGGGGGAGTTATATCGTTCTCGCCTTTTGCGTTTAAGTATGTAGTTTACTTGATTCTTTTTTATTGCATTTACATTTTATGTTAAAACATATGTGGTATTGATCATATGCTTCGCTTTAATTTAACATGATTACTTATCGGTGTTATTATCCTCACTGTCATTCTGGCATCCTTCACCGAAGGCTTTGTGGATATGGCAGATGCCGATGAAGCATTTGTGCTCTCCGCTACTACGAATGAGTCGGAGTCAAAGGTTTTACAGGACGACAATAAACAGGAAAGTCAGCTGGGAACTTCAAGCAAGTCTCCGTCATCCCAGACAACCTACACTCAACAGGTTAAAACTATGTTGAAACATCAAATATATGAAATGACATAGAAAAAATATCAAATATATGAACCGAACACTGATCTGAAAGATAATCTTACTTCAAGATAATTCAATAATCATATAGTTCTAGAGTGTGTAGTTATTTAGAAAAATAAATTGAGGTACTTCATTAAATTCTGTAGTAAATTAACAGGTGTGGAATATAAGGTAGTTGGTATCAGACGACCAGTACAGATAAATGAAACTCTCTATTTACCATTTAGCTTTCTGTACGTACGCCAATCAGCAATCCACCGTCTTTTCAGCTCTCCTTCGCTAGTTCATACGCTTATGGAAAGTGCTTAAAGTTCAAATTATTCTATTAATTTGTTGCTAATTTGTTTTTTATTTTTTTTCCTCCCTGTATCGCTATACCTCTTTATATATTAGATTTAAATAGCATTTTATCACTCATAACTAAGCATTTTAGAATAACCAATTTGAAAGTAGCGGTCGTAGGTTTGTCACGGCATTATTTCTGTCCAAGCACGAAACTACTTAAAGGACTAATTCATCACAGGACTACTGTATAGACTTAATTTTTATGATAGGTTGTATAAAAATAGAATAGATGGCATACCGTTGCAATTGTGTTATCCTTCAATACTGATTATCTGCATTTAAAGGCACAAATGAATAGAACATTGCACGGTCTTCCTATATTTGTGTAATGTATGCAACCGTAATTTGACATATCTGCGGTACCACCCACCCATCCACACACACACACACACACACAAGCACGCACAATTTACCAGATTCTTCTGAAACTAAGAATATGCAATATTTCTCGGCTTTCAGACAGCAGTTTTTGACATACTTGCTCTCCTAAAAAGAAAGCCGGTTCTAACATTAATGAATGGCCGTTGATTGGTTTTAAAATCGAACTGAAAACTAACAACTTTATAAAAATCAGCTGGCGGTTTTACTATTTTTTTAAGCAAATACAACGTTTAAACACGAATGTTAATTTCGGTCTATGTGTTTGCTCATGTGCTGGAGGCATAGAACCTTACGTTAATGTACATTCTGTTGTTAATAGGGTATGGAAGGTATAAACGTCTACTTACATGAACGAGAGCTATGGACAAAATTCCACGAAGTTGGAACTGAAATGATCATCACTAAGGCAGGCAGGTAAGATACGTCTTTTGCTGTATCTTGACATATGTATCAAACAAATCAAATTGTACAACTTTCAAGTAAATCCGTTTCTCCTAACTGAAAGAAAGTAACCATACGGCATAAAGTCCCTTCTTTCAGATTGCCAACACAAAACAAATACATCTGTGTTCGCGTATGTGTCTGTTGAGGATATATGCCTTACAATTAACATATTTAATGTCTTTGGGTTTCATATTTTACCATCCATCCATTTTCTATAGCTACTTGTTCCGTGTGAGATCGTGGTTATCCTGCAGCCTATCCCAGGAAGTGCCTGAATGAGGCAGGGTATACCCAGGACAGGATATTTTTGTATTTTTATGAAATAACATTTTCAAAATGAAAAATAGCATGTTTTTAGCTGAATGTTCAAGAGCTACGGTCTAAATACCGGAGACTGAAGCTATAGTCTTAATATAACATCCACTCATTTTAGGTGTTGTGTTTTTCAATCAGTCATACATATAGAAGTTTATGTTTGTGCAAGTGATCATTTAATAATTTCAGATTATTAAACCTTATCCTGAACCCTTACATGGGTTAAATGATTTTAAATATTACATCTCTATTCACACTGATCTTTTAATGTAGATCATTTAAAACCATTTTTTTTGTCCTGGAGGAAACATTTTAAACACCCCCCCCCCCCAACATATCAACCACCACCAGCAACACATCACCTTTTGCCAAAACAGTACAAGGCCAGTGTTATTCCACCTGGGCAGTGTTAGTTCAAGAAGGCTAACTAACTGCTAACTTCCTTGACATATATATTTTTTGATGGACGATGGTTATTAAGATTTGACAATTTTTTATTAAATGAAATGTGCATTGTAGTCAGGTTAACAAAACGATGGTATAAAATTAACCAGTGTAACATAAACGCAAAAAAATATTAAAAGAATTTGCTGATCATAATTTTAATAAAATAACGTAGCCATGCACACAAACAATGCATACCTATGAGTAGAATAAAAAGAATTGTAATAAAATAACAAAATATTAACAAAATAATAAATACTTTTATTTTTCAAAAGTACTTAATGAAATATTTTATATATCAAATAGTATGTGTAAATAACTTGATATATTTAAGCAGTTATTTGTTTATCTCCTTTCCTTTTAAGTCATTATTAGGACACACATAAATCTAATGTTTACATTTCATTCCAAAGCATTATAAAATAATGTTAAAATGTTATTTATATGTGTTATTGTTATTAATTTGTTGGCATTGTAATGTTTTATTAACTTTTATTGATTATCAATGCTGTTCTCTAATAACAATTGGAATAGCAAATTCACAAAACTGTTGTTTTTGAAAGGAGATGCAGTTGACCTAAAGACAGACTTCCATATCGTATGTCAGAGCACTGGGAACCAAAACTCATTCAGTCCTCAAATTAAATTTCCAGAAGTGTTCTTGATAATATATCTCATGGAGTACATGAATTTTGGAAATTTGCTGTTCAGTTGTTTTTGCTGAATGAATTAAGACAAGTTATTACATAGCCATTGAAGCAGGCTTATAGAAAAATATGTGGCTTTTACAGTAGTGTACAGGTTCACAGGAACTGGATTTAGGACCAAAAAATATATTTGTTTTGGGCTGCATGTGGAACCTTAAGGTATACTTCTGTAAGTGTGTTATATACTATGGTTATGATTAAAATACATGGCAAATTACTGCCAACTTAAGAAGTGGCTATAAGAAAACCATCTGTCAAACCCCTCGAGCAGTACTAAAAACGCTTCATCATCAGTACTAATAACCAGTATTGCCATCATTAATAGTTTGTTCTTCTCATTTCATTTTCAGGCGAATGTTTCCAAGCTACAAAGTGAAAGTCACTGGACTAAATCCAAAAACTAAATATATTCTCTTGATGGATATAGTACCTGCAGATGATCACCGCTACAAATTTGCTGATAACAAATGGTATGTAACAAATGTAATAAAAATGTTTACTCTGACAGTGATTTAATTGATGGGGCTCATCATTTATGTGGCCTTCTAGAAAAGCCCAATTACTAATTTCAAAGTAATTCATTAAGTCATACAAACTTTAGTTCCATTTGATTTTAGTCTATGCGATAAGTTTAGTAAACTCTGAAAAAATCCATCCATTCATTCATCCATCCATCCATCCATCTGTCCATCCCGCTTTTATAGCATTTATCCCATACAGTCACAATGCACAAAAAGATGTTATTATTATTGTTACTATTTTTACCAATAATAAGTATGATATTAATAATTTACATATTTTACATCCACATTTATAATTAAAATAATATACCCACAGTTGGCTGCTTTCACAATTTTGTATGTGGATAGTTCACGTTTTACTCTGAAGAACTTTAATTAAATGAACATGTCTGTTAAACTATTTGTGGGAAAGTTCCTTTATGTCTTCCTTCAACAAGGCAAACTATAGTTGCCATGGTGTGTATGTGTGCTTTTAAACTAAAAGACAACAATACAGTGGTCGCTCTAGAATGACTGTTAACATAAGCCCTGTAACACTTAAGGATTAACTCAGAGGATCTCTGTGATGCTTGATTAAATATCTAACGCTGTTAATAACATTTTTCATATAATAGATATTAGAACAGCACAGTACTCACACTGTTGCCTCACACCTCTTAGACCCAGATTCAAGTCTCTGCCACGGCTGTGTGTGGAGTTTGCATGATTTCTGCGTAATGTTTTGGGGTCTTTTCCCAGTTTCCCAGAGTTGCCAAATTGTGAATGGTGTGCGAGTGTACTCTGCAATGGGTTGGTGCCCCATTCTGGGTTATTACCTGCCTTGTGCCTATAGCCTCCAGGATAGGTCTGGGTCCCTGTGAACCCTGCATAGGAAAAGCAGGTATAGAAAATAGATAATGTCATTATTATTAATACTTCTGCTAACAATGTGTCACATTTGAATTTATTGGCATTATTTAAAATCTAAACTTTCAGTTAACTTTGAAAAGTACCTTTTGAATAGCAAACACCAAACCAGTCATTTTGAACTGGCGCTTTTCACTGTGAGTGATCCAAAAAAATATTTTACAATGACAATGATGATTTAAACATTTTAGAAAATGTTTTCCTAAATATATCGAATGAATACCAGTGCACCGCTGGTTCCCATTTAGTTTCACTTACAGAATGTTATACCATATAACAAAAGAATGATCTGTAAAGAATCAGAAACAGTCTTCTCAATCAATCTCATTCTCAATCTCAGTCCTTATCAATACCTATATTTTGATCATTTTCTGTCAGCAAAAAGATTATTCAGTTATCCAGTGATTATTGATTTTAGTATTTAACAGTTTCTTGACATGCTAAGCACATATATTACAGTATGAGTTTTTAAATTTTGATTAATGCAAGAAGGAGACAAAAGCCTATTTTACATAACATGAAATTTAATTACGTGTCAGTTCTCAGAATTTAAATGCATACTACAGAAAATTCTTTAAATTAACATACCCATACTACTATTGAAATAAATAAACAATGAGTTTGATGAAATTAACATTGAAGTGGACCAAATTACAAAAAGAGTGTAATTGTTGAGTGCTACTTATAAATGGATGTTTTCAAGGACAATGGTTTTATTGGACAGTTTTTTGTGCTAGGATATTATCAAGTATTATCATTATCTTTTACTTAACAGGATTTGACCTTTATTTTATTTTAAATATTGAGTTAATGGTAGTTCTAGTCTGACATATGTAAATGTTGGCTGTCTTAAAAGGCTCATTCAGATCACTCCAAATGTGTGACCAGGTCAAGCCATTGTTAATGTATGATGAGCTCACCTAACGTGATTGTAAGCATTCTGATTGTGTGAAGGTCAAGCTAATACAATGTTAACTGTGGTGATACAGGTCTGTGACGGGGAAGGCTGAGCCTGCTATGCCTGGCAGGCTTTATGTACACCCAGACTCACCCGCCACTGGAGCACATTGGATGAGGCAGCTTGTCTCCTTCCAAAAATTAAAACTTACAAATAACCACCTCGATCCATTTGGACATGTAAGTGTTAAATGTTTTGTTGTCTGTATATTATTTTCTTTGTGTTCCTGGCACTTGATATGTGAGGGATTTTACAAAAAAAAATGATTATTATTATTCATTTTATTACCGTGGCTGTCTGTAGGTTTTAAAGATAGCAGTGGTTTATGAATATACATACATCAAGTATGTAAGTATTTTTTATTTTATGTTGACCTAAAACATTATGTCACTAATGCATTCCATGCTTTGAAGAGCAATAATAAACAATCTAGACCTATGTTTCTGTTCTGAAGTTCCAGCCCTGGCTCAGTTTTTTTTGGAAATGTAGAATTGGCATAGGCATGTTTGTTGAGCAACACTGCCTTTGAGCCCAATTAGTGTGCTTTTTCAGCATTCTAAGGTCATAGATTTCTGTTTGGATTGTATTTGTTAGGAAACAGTGCAATTGAGCCCAATTAATGTCCAAATCTCAAATATGCTGTAAAAACTGACATCACTTACGTCATGCATCTCCTTCAATAGTCTTATGTAGATTTAATATGGTGCATTTGGAACAATATTAAAAGAGACTGAAAACATAATGTCAAAAAGGGTGGATTTAATAGTCAAATTAAAATTTCTGGGGCAAAACTATTTAAGTTATAAAGGTTGAATGCAATAATAACCAAAACAGTCAGTGTACTCAGTGCTGTTTAGTAATGTATACCAATTCAATAGGATCAGAATATACATTCAAGATTTTATTGTTTGCACTATGCTATGGAGATAATGTGCAATTAATTGATTCTATGACTCAGTTGTGTCAAATAATCATGCAAATGCTAATAAGTACTTACATATACAACATATACTTCTAACTTTGGGTAATTCTTTTGAATTATTTTTATTCCTTGCAGAAACATTTTATAACATTATTATATTGTTATAGTGATCATGACAAAGCACACTGAAGTATGAATTCAACACATTTATAAAAATCAAAGAATGTAAAAATATTACTAAATATTATGTTTAGAAATTCAGCAAAAATAACTTGCCTACTCATCAAAAATTTACACGACTGAATTCTTTAGTTAATCTAAAAATAAATGCCATGAATATCTAACTTGTCAAAAAGGTTTTAAAACAAACAAGTGCTTTATCGAATACAAAATGTTTGTATGTAATGTGTATGGTACAGTCTACATACAAATGTGTAAGGCTGGTAAGTTTTGCTTGTATGTACAAGGACAAACTCCAGTGCGTCAGATCCCACGTGGAACTTAGAAGTTGGAAGTAGAGAACGGCCATCTTGTGGGCTGGTCTTTAGACTTTTTCGGATGTAAACATTTTAGTTCTTCCTTAGTCCATTCATATGATTTTGATGCAACTATTTCCCCTGTACATATATGAACTTACTGTACAGGGATAAATTTTAAATATCCATCCATCATCCATCCATTTCCCAACTGTTTATCCATCACATGATACTGAAGTAAAGATCTGTAATGCTTATGCAGCTGTTTGATTTAATCGTTTTCTAGCTGATATTTGGCTAAATAATTATTTGCAATATTATACCAAACTTGTCATTATTGTCCAACAGCTGAAAGCATAAAACAGCTCCAGAAGCTTCAGTAGCCATCACGTTACTTATTATATACCGATGGACCATGGCTGGTCAACAAATACATTTTACATGTATATCATGACATCAGTTTGTGAAAATGAAGGAAATAATGTGTATATGCAAAAAAATGTCTTAGCCAAATAGCATATTACTTGCTTTCTCTAACTGAAACATTAGTTCAACCCAGAATTAGTTAATTAAAGGTAATCATAAAGAATTTTATTTATGAATATTTGGGAAAGAGGATTATATTGACAAAACAAATTTAATAGGGTAAAAATGAATAGCTTATCCATAATAAATAATACCTTTACTATCTATTCTATATCGGTGTGTGTGTGTGTGGATGGGTGAATGTGAGGCATGTCTTGTAAAATGCTTTGAGTACTCGTAGGAGTAGAAAAGTGCTATATAAATGCAGTCCATTTACCATTTACCATTTACCATTTATTCTGAATTGTTAGATGTATCCCCTGATAATCACATGTGTGTTCTGGATCTGGATGGGTTTTCAGAGACATAAACTGAACAGCCTACGCTTATCATGGCATACATGTGTATGACAAAAACTTGTGGTATTGCAGAAAAAATCACAGAAATGCTCAAGTATGAAAATGTTCATACCTGTAATGATTAAAATAATCATTCAATATACCAAACAGCATAATAAAGCTATACTGGTAGAGGAAAAAAACACTGGGGTCAACCCTCCAAATATATAACATGAGAAATGGGATACCAGCTAAGGCACATAGAGGAAATGATGTATGATAAGATAAGATAAGATAAGATAAGATAAGATGAGATAACCAAAACAGGTAATTCCAAAGTAAAGTGAAAATCAACTAATGTATGCATGTGCATGTATCCATATGCTTTTTTGTGTTAATTTGGAAAAATATGAAAGATACATTTATCACATATGAATATACATTTAATTATATCCTATTTAAAGGAAATTATAGAGTAAGTTATTTGTGTTGACTGAAGTTTTAATGCAAAATACATTGCACGTTTACTAGTAATACACCTTTTCACGATATCGACTGCTTGATTCAGTGTCATTCTATGTTATTGGAATTGTAGAACAAATTATGCAACTTCTGAGAACCTGAAGTTAATATATGCTGTCTCCGTTAGAAAGTGTGTAAGAATCTAAATCTACTTAAATGGCCAAGAGTATTTATTGCTTATAGGAAAGGTCATGAATGTTTTGTGTTATTTAATTATATTTCTGCAAGTGTTTCAATTATTAAAGTATATTAGCTCATGCGTTTAGCGTGATTATTATATATTCCGGTAAAATGTATTAATACTGGTACATATTTTTGCAGATAATATTAAACTCCATGCACAAATACCAGCCAAGACTTCATATCGTGAAGGCCGACGAAAATAATGGATTTGGGTCCAAAAATACGGCGTTTTGTACTCACGTATTTGCTGAGACTTCGTTTATTGCTGTTACGTCTTATCAAAATCATAAGGTAAGAAGTTTGACCTTCTAAGTTACATAATTATGTGTGAAAATCTTACAGTTTGCGTGTGTCTGCTACAAAAGCGATACAGTTAAAATTCATTACAGATTAATATACTGTTCCTATAATTAATAAAATATATTTTATCGCGTAGGCCAAATTCTTTACATTCTAGAAGCGATTTGTGACTAAGATGCCAACAAGATTGTCTTGAAAGCAAAACTGATTGTTACGTGGGCTAATTAATGCTAATTGGCCTGAATAGAACAAATTTTAAAAACATTAAAAAGCAAATCAGAATCCAACAATTGAAAGCTAACCCAATGATAATATGCGTATTTACACCAACTATGAACTCGCGTGTATTTTCTGCCGTGGGCTGACATACTGTTGCATTTTAGTTGCTTCAATTTACTAAAGTAGGGCTGCTTGAAGCACTCCTTACATAAAATGTCATGCACTTGTCGTTCGTGGGTGAGTTTCCCGAAACCTTGTCAACGCTACGTCGTATGTTAAAAGATAGAATTTACGAACAAAGTTTCGCTAAGCGTCAAATCGACTCATTCCGTGTCGATTTGATCAAACCGCGTTGTGACGTTTGGCATCGATCAGTTAAAATCGAAGTCTACTTTCCTAAATTCAAAACCGTTTCATAAATATATAGTTTCAAAAACGAAGTTGTTTTATCAAAAAACAAGACGTTTAACTTCTGAATAAAGCGAAAGGTATAGTCATGCTTCCTTAATGTAGATTGAAGTCTGTCAAAGATACGGCTATTATAAATATTCAAAGATTAAGTCTGAAACGGCTGAAGCAGTTTGTAATATTTTAATGAGGAACTACCAATAAATTCTGGTTATACTTAAATTATTTTAAAAGACTGTGAAGATTGTAAAGACCCAGTGTTTTTTCTGAGACACACAAAAAGGCAATCAAAAAAAAAGAAAAAATGCAGTAGTCTGTCTGAGAAGTTCCTGAAATATATTCCGCTTTACCCTATAGGAACAACCGCGTTGCACTTGTGTGTAAATTGAAGTGTTTAGCAAGAACAAATAATTAAAAATGTGTAGATAGTTTTTTTTTATTATTTTAATTTCTTTGCATGGACAAAACAAGTCACAGTGGCACGGTCAGAGCATTCTTTTGATATTACTTTACTATCTTAGACGCGTCCAATTTGATTTATTCCAATAAGTCTGTTTACAACTAGGATAAGGAACTGAACTGCTTCTTTCCCTTGATCAACACTGTTATGCTTCTTATGGCAGGGAGAAGGCCCCAAGCCCTCCAATAAAGGTCAGAGACCACAAACTTTTAAGGGCTGAAGAAAATTACACACAACAGTGTAGCTTATTAAATTCAGGGTACAAATTCAGTCAAACAAATGAGAGGGCTATTCTATAAGAATCTGAAAAGCACCATGCTTACTTCTGTAATTCAAATAAAATTATTTCTTAAATTAATCTTGATACACCCTCTATATAAGGGATATATGTTTTTTTTTACTATATGTGGTATATGATTTCCACCAAAATAAGGCCAGTTTATTTTTTCCAATGCATTTTATGTTTTGCATGGGAGTCCAAATTAATTTCTGCTTTAAGGTAAGCTTTTGTATAATTACAACATTGATTCAGTATTTAATAACTGGTGACGCATATATATGATGGTGCAGCATGTATCTAAGAGTACAGACTATCTCACTTGTTTTTAGACATTGTAGGTGAGACAAATATGCGGATCAGATTATTGTTTGAGAGCTCATCTTTATTCATCTCACATGTTTCTCTCTCTCTGTCTCTCTCTTTCTCTCTCTCTCACACACACACACACACACACACACACACACACACACACACACACACACACAGAAATAGCATGCATATGTACAGAAAGTAAACTAAACATAGAAACCTAACCCACATCCGAAACAGCTAAGTGTTCAGTATAGTGCTCTGTTTAAATATAATACACTTCCAGTTAATGTGTAATACATAATATAATACTTATATATCTAATTATTCTAATCCTAATAGCATATACATATCAGGTAATATTTTATGTATAGGTAATGTTTATACATTTATGGAAAATTTAAGATTACATTAAATGGAAATTTTCCGGTCCAAATCGAATAGGTCTGCATTGAACATAATAATATACAAGCCAAGATGTATATTAGGCCTATGAAATCTAGATCCCAGTAAATTTTAATTTGATTATGAACCATATTATATGTGTATGCATATAGGATAAGAAGAGTTTGTATTTTAGTTGGTAGGGCAAACATACATTTATTATTGATGATAAAAATTATGTCAGGTAATAATTAAATCATTTATGAAATGTGCTGAGTCTATTATTTTCAATTTTTAATTTAACATGATTGATTCACTTGAAAGAGACTGAGTAAAGGGCAACTTAGCATTGCTGAGCTATTATCTTTTATATATTTTATAAACTAACATTTCGGTTAATTAAACTAAATTTTGGCATTTTCCCCGATAATATATGTATTATCCCATTCTTATTATTAAGATTATTTACTCACCTTTTACATTTTTGAAACCAGTAAGCAAAATTTACCAGGATTTGTGCCCAAGTGAGTGATTTAGCTAGCACTGAGTGGGTAATTTGTTTATTGTGTAGATGCGTACGTAATTCATAATGGTTAGAATAGGCTATAAAAATTCGAGTATCTTGATTTAGTAGAAAAAAGTAGTGTGGTCAAAATAATGGAAAATCATATATATATATATATACACATGAGAGGAATATAAGAGTAAGCTCATTTTGATGGGCCATAAAATCTTAGTAGGCCTACATCCTATATCGGTTTTTGAAACAAAAAATGCTTCTAAACAAACCAACGAATCGAATCTTAGCCTACATATTTGAAGAGTACTTTAGAGAATGGTTTCCATGAAAACATGGTACTAGAAATATGTTTAATTAATGGGCGTTTTTCTGTTTTCTTGCCGCTGCCTAGATGCGTATACTATTCTTAAAAGGTGAGGTGTGGCAGGGAGCAGAGGAAAATGAGAACCATTATTGCCTTTCGAGCCAATCAAGACGAAAGAGGAAATCCAAACGAATGTTTTTTCGGAAGATACCGTTAATATCCGAGAGGTCCGTAGACCACAAACTTTTGGACAAATAATTACTTTTATTAACTTACATAGTTTAGGGCTGAGGGAATAAATAATAGAATGTCTTCGGGAGTTACAAGCGTTCCACCGGTCTCGTTTTATTTGTTGTTTTTTAACAAATTCTTTTCAATTCTTTAACGAGAATTTGAACTTTTCAATGGTATTTCACACAAAGAAGTTCTCTTGCGTACCTGTTACTGGGTTTTAAGACGTCCCAGAGATGTTTGCAATATTCCTGAACATAAGGCTTACTTGGAAAAATATTGCAAAGGAACAGATACGAAAGCGCAGCCCTACACTTATGGGGTACTGTTTAATGCAGGATAAGCGTTTTCGTATTTTATAACATTATTTTAATTTATAAGCTGTATTTCCAGTGGAATTGGTGGGGCACGTGAAAGAACCAAATAAACTTTTAATTAAATTAGGACATTCTTAATCTGGACCGAATTTAAAAAATCTTTCTTTTTCAGATAAAGTGTCAGAAGTCTGTGCATGGTCTTGGATGAAATACATTTTTTTTTCCAAATTCAAAATAATAAGTTTGTCAAAATAATGATTAAATTCCACCACAATGACTGTGACCACTATTGTTAATGCAACTGTACCATTACTAGCGCCATCAATATTAACAATAACAATATTATTATATGTTAGGCCAAATAAAACGTTCTGTAGTTAATAATGTGCTGTGTTACTTTCATTAGAAAATTAACAGGACTGTTTTTCATAACATAAGAAATTTATTAGCTGATTCCAAAAAATGGGGTCTGTTCTTCCATCCGATCCTTAACTCAAATAGCGCTTAAAAGTTATGTGAGTTTAAACGTATTCTCCCCTCATGAGAGCGGTTACAGCTATCGCACGTGACCCTAAAAAGAAGGTGCTCCAGAACAAGAAATTAAATTCATCAAGCGAGATTAGGGGTTACGCCCTCAATTATTTTGGCAACAATCAAAACGTAAAACTTAAATGTTCATTGTCAATTTAATTGAAATTCGCAGAACCCCTTTAATTCTGACTACATGGTGGTATTATATTACCCCTATATTTGGTCATTCTCAGAAACTGGACCACCCTAGGGGTGATTCTGTTGAGCGCCCCCACCACCACAGCAGCAGAAAACAAATTTTGTCAGTTCGTTTGTATAGGAAACATTTCAGTAGCACAGGGTATGTTACAGTGCATTGCAATTTGATTTTTATGCAGATCAACTGACAATACCTTAACTTATATGGTATGTTAAAATTGTCATTTGTAGCTCTAATTTAATGATCCCTTAATAATTTCCCCCAAAATAGATACTACCGCAAAACTAGATATAATGCTTTTAAATCATCTTTATTGCATGTAACCAACAACAGACAATTAGTACGTTCGTCTCTTCTGTTTTTAATAGTCAATTGTTTTACTGCGCAATTGATTAATTGCCCAAGAAGCATAATCCACATTTTAGACAATGGTGCTGCATAATGTATAATCAAGCTAAAGTTATGCCCTTGGCAGATAAAATAATAATGCCATTAACTGCATAGTCCAATCAAGTTTATAGGCTACAGCGTAGGCTGCAATGTATAATTCCAAACTAACTGCTAATCACTGCTACTAAAAACCCACACATCTACCCAGTGGCGAAACAACTGCACGCAAGGCCACGGGGCAAAACACCGATCGCCCTCCCCGCGCGCGCACACACACACGCACACGCACATAAGTATATATGGCGGTGCTGAAACGAGTTTTAAAGTGTGGAAGAACAGAAGTGGAAGAACACAAAAAAAACAAGAGAATTTGAGCTCTCGAGAAAAACGAACCTAATCAAGCATGCACCTTCTCTTGATGTATGTCGTCAGATCGATGAGGACTTAGGCAGCCTTTAGACCCTACCCATCATGCACTGCAGTTTTTTGCAAATTCCTCAGACGGAAAACCATTAAACACAAAAGGAACAGCTTAGTTTGACATCAGAACATTACTATGTGTTATATTTTGTTGTAGGGATTTTACAGATTTATAATAATAATAATATAAATAATATTAATTATTATTATTATTATTGCACCATACTCCCACCATAATAAGAATATATACCAAAAATGATAGATATATAAAATCGCAATTACAAACTAGCGTAGGTGGTATGTTGTAGCAGTCAAAAGCTACGGTAGAAGGTATATCAATATAATTCTGTGTACTTAACATACGGAAGGGGCCACTAATAGGTAAAGGCTTGGCCCCACCTACTCTCCCTCTTGATATATGTACTTCTTGGTGCAGAAACAAATTACGCTATCAATATGAGAAGCAGCATAACATATCTAGATAGACATTATGATCCAGTTTTTACCACTGGCATGATTTTTAAAACCATAACCAACATACTCTGTGTACAAAAAGGCTGAAGCACTAAAACATTACAAATCTGTTATTTGAAAAGGGTGCAAATATACATTTGACACTTACTATTATTAATATTAAATAAGAAGCCTGGAAGGCCACTTGGTCCAGTTTTTTTACTGATCTAATAATCAGGCATACAAAATACACATATCCTGCATAGCCATCTCTACTGGTCACCCAGAGATAGTCATGAAGTCATTTTGCATGGTTGGCTCATCTTGCCCTGTAAGAGGTAGCCTGCCTGACCTCCAACCTGTTATTTTTCTACATACCATGCTTGATTTATAGCTTATATATGTGCTCGAAGTAAGCAGCATGTTAGATTTAGCAAAATATCAGAGACTTGATTACTGAACAATTTTTTAGGTTGCTGAATACAATTTATTTATATTGTATAGAAAAAATTCATCAAGATTATTTAGGAATATTTGCTGCATTACATTGCAAGCAGAAATTCATTGCTACTCGAAAAACTAGGCCCTTTTGGCACAAAGATCAAGGAATCAGAAGCTACCACTACTGTTACATGGGCACAGTCTACTCCAGAAGATCTCCTTGTATTTAATTACTAAGAAACAAGAGCCCATTCTTGGTGTTCCTTGAATGTTTCTACATTCTAGGAAGATGTTGATAATTATGCTAAAATGTTTTCATTAGATGTTATTATGTACATGTACTCTTGGTAACACTCCTATCATCACCATCACAGATGTAACAGAGTAATGAGATGTTAGTATTGCACAATTTTCTTTACTTACTCTTGATAACACACCTGTCATCATTACCATGGATGTAACAATGTAATGCACAAGGGAAATGTTCCCGTAATATCTTGATGATTGTTTCACAGATCACACAGCTGAAAATTGAAAACAACCCCTTTGCAAAAGGCTTCCGGGGGAGTGACGACATGGAACTGCACCGGATGTCCAAGATGCAGAGGTATCTATAATAATATAATAATTAATAGCCACACACACCTGTTATTGACAAATTTACATGCGGCTTCCTTCAGGAATTTAAAATGCAGATAAGCCTATTCTTCTTAGATGTACTGGATAAAGGACACATCATTTTTCTTTGTCTGGTTCTTGTTTTTTTAACTGCTCACAGTTTAAAAAAAAATGCTTATGTAACAAATGTTATGAGCAGCAATATAAAAATTCTGAATTTATTTCTCTCATGTCTGATTTACTCAGATGATCACTATGAACAATATAGTCAGATTTTTTGTTAAAACGCAACACTGACCATCAACCACTGCCTTTTCTCCTGTAGCCTTTTCCCTAGCACTTAGATTTTAAAGGTTAAAGAGCAGGATTTTGCTGAAGGATCAGAAAATTGCAAAAACACACTGTTTTATCCTTAGGAGATACTGATTTGCCTTTCTCTGCTGTAGTTGACAAAACCAACTATTTAAACAGAAAAAGCAGCAATAATTATTAAAATTTATGCTGGAACTATTCTTCTCACTCTCTCTCATCCAGTGGTGAGCATAGGTGCCAGATAGGGTGGCTTCCTTTAACCTAAACCATAATAATTAAACTGGCTAAATTGTTGAGGTTTAGTGTATTAGCCCATTAAAGCTTTTATT
Organism: Mormyrus proboscirostris; assembly: GCA_026779585.1. Lineage (NCBI taxonomy): Eukaryota > Metazoa > Chordata > Actinopteri > Osteoglossiformes > Mormyridae > Mormyrus > Mormyrus proboscirostris. The sequence goes on from JAODKF010000046.1 coordinate 32,882,988, forward strand.
TTAAAAATGACGATTGACTTTCTTCAGTGGTCACATACAAATGCACTGCCAGGAATATCACTGACATAGTGATTATTTACAGAAGCATTTGAAGATTGCATTAAATCTTCAAAGAAAACAAAATATTTACTTACACTATACTGACTTGCAGTGGTGAATAAAAATACTACCGTATTACTGTTTTTAAAGCCCAGGAGAGACAGATGCGACCAAAATATCTAGCATCTTTAGTTAAATGAAGGCAATTAGGACAAATTAAGCCGTTTTAGCATACACAGATTCACTCTGTGTTAGAAGTTGTTAGTCATCCTGTCATCATATCATAATAATGGTCATAAATGAAGATAATGGTTTATCATTGTTGAAAAACTTGGCTTTCTCCCTGCACTGTCATGCCTAATTCTCGCTATCGCATATTTGCAACAGTAAGGAGTACCCAGTGGTCCCTCGCAGCACAGTGCGTCAACGGAGCACTTCTAGCCAGAGCCCTTATAGTGGGGAGGTGCGTGGCCTCCCTACACCGACTGGCCTGAGCTCCCCATACCCCTGTGAGAATGGAGTAGGCAGCAGTCCACCAAACCTGCTCTCCCAGACAGGCTCCTACCCCCTGCCTCATGATCACAGTCAGGTATACCACTGCACCAAGAGGAAAGGTGAGCAGGCCTCCACTACCACAACACCACTAGACTTCAGTCAATCCATAAATTAAATTGTAATTTACATCATTTTATGCTTTAAGATGTTAAAATAACAAAGTACATACACTCAAGCAGGGTATTCCACAAAGCAGGTTTTCTAACCTACTTGGGGAGGATTCCACAAAGCAGGATTTCTTCATTAGCCAGATAACATAAACCAAATGTAAGGACTGTCCAAAAGAAATCTCACTTACCTATATTCCTAAAGGACAGTTTTCACGTTTGGCTTAAGTTATTAAGCTTACTAGGAAATCCTGCTTTATGGAATACTCACATGGCAAAATAATAATAAAAAAACTGGCCAAAGCTTAATGTTCAGCATTTAGGATTTGGGCCATTTTTTGCTCAGGAGTGTACATGTAGGTTAAATATGAACAGCTAATATAGAGGAGCCAGATGAGGTGGCTCGGTCATCTGCTTAGGATGCCTCCTGTACGCCTCTCTGGTGAGGTGTTCCAGGCATGTCCCACTGGGAGGAAGCCCCAGGGAAGACCCAGGACATGCTGCAGGGACTATGTCTCTTGTCTGGCCTGGGAACGCCTCGGGATTCCCCCGGAGGAGCTGGATGAATGGGTTGGGGAGAGGGAAGTCTGGGTGTCTCTGCTGAGACTGCTGCCTCCGCGACCCGACCTCGGATGGACAGAAGATAATGAATGGATGGATGGACTATAGTTATATTAATTTATTGTCATGAGTACAGAAATTTCTTACTTCTTATATATTATTACGTTATACTTCAAAGACAAAGACAGATTGGGATAAACCCAAGTGACCCCATAGTATGTACTGCTCTTTAAAAAACTTTCTGAAGTTTACAATTTGCGAACATCAGAACTCTAAATTGCATACAAAACACCTTAATTGTATTATATGTCCAATCCACCAGCAGAAGATAATAAGAGCGTAATGGTATGGCTCCTTAACATGGAACCGATAAAAACAGGTATCTGCTTTGCATCAAAATAGAGTAGTGGAATGTGGCATGTTTCAGGGATGAGTAATGAGCAAGTTCTGATTCAGATGAGTAATAGAACACAATAACTGCAAGTAATGAAAGAAAATTAAAAATTGTAGTCAGAGAATGGGAATTTTCACACTATTTTCTAGTAATGGCTATCTAAAGGAGGGAATCTGAAGAATGAAAAATCAAGTTCATTGTCAGACATGGAAGGGAAATTAATGCAGAATGACTAATTCTGAAAAATATCCAAGAGCCGTTAATGTTATACACCCACGGAAAAAATGTCAAAATATTCCTCAAAACTAGATATTCAAGATCTCTGAAGTATTGATGCTGTCTTATTGATCTTAAATAGTTTGTTTCTGATATCATGCCTAGTGTAGTAGTGTTTAAACTAAGTTTCGTGTTTGTGGTCTTAGTTTGTTAGCCTTTTAGTTAAGGTGCTTTTTGGTGACCTCAACTCTTTCTTTGTCTCTGGCTGTAGTGGAGGATGAGTGCCACACAGGAGATCACCCATACAAGAAGTCCTACCTTGAGAGCCCCACAAGTGAGGATGAGGCCTACTACCGTTCTGCTAACTACTCCCAGTCTGCAGGTCTGGCAGGGAATTATAGAACTGAGTCTGCACAACGGCAGGCCTGCATGTATGCTAGTGCCACACAGGGACCCGAAGCCACGACAGCTTTGGAGGACATCAGCTGCAGTCCCTGGGCTCCTGTGCCACCCTACAGCAGCTGTCCTGTGGCACCTATGCAGCATACAGAGCGGCTGCCTTACCAGCACTTCTCAGCCCACTTCACTTCCAGCCCACTGGTGCCAAGACTTAGTGGGGTGGCGAGCCACAGTTCCCCTCCCCTGAGCGATGCCCATGGTGTGTACCATAGCTCCGTGTCCCATCAGACCCTAGGCCGACCCTGCGGCCCCAGTGGGAGTCTCCAGTCCTCCTCTGCAAGCCTTCAGGGCAATGAGTATCTGTACACCCATGGTATGTCCCGTACACTATCCCCACAGTACCACACGGTACACCCTGTGGGCCTCATGCCTGAGTGGAGTGATGGCAGCTAGTCGGATGATTTTTGTACATAAGCAAAGACTGCAGCCTACGCTTTTCTTCAGACGGCAGAAGGTGGAGTTACACATTTATCAATATTAATATTAAACGGTTTTCCAGGCACATCTGAAGACATTGTTGGTGTATTTGGCCATTTGTAGAGGTCATATGAAAGCCAGTCCATAAACTAGCAGTAGCATCATAATCTCTTTTCATGCAAAAAAGGTAAGTCTCAGAGTCCTTTAATGGAAGGTACAGATTCAATGATATTTTGGGAGAACCACAACCATGACATTATGCATCTTGTCCTTTTATTTATTACTTTTCTCCTTTTTTGGTTTGGTGTTTTGTTTTTTTCTGGTGAAAGCGTTCAAGATTTTTGCTGTGGAAAAGAAAGGATACTGAGGATCCCTGTTTTGATGGAATGGCTTCTGGGAACTGACACTACTGCTGTCATCTCTGTGAAAGAGACCAGAGCTGTTTGTTTCTTTTCCTTAAAAATCCTGTCAGAGAAACTCAAATCTTGGATTTTGAAATTCGTGATTTGTCTATTGATAAACTCATTTCAAATAGGAAAAAAAGAATAACCTTCAATGTTCTTAACCAAACATATTTTTACACTATGAAAAAAGTCCAGAAAATGCTGTTTCAGAAATTATTTAACAGTGTTAATGTGTACACACAATCCTTTTGAAGGTAAAATATTATTAGTTGATATTTAGGTAGATTTTTTTAATGTTTGTAATTAACCTACTATTAAACATTTAAGTAAAATAAAGATAATTCAAAATATTTAAGTCATTCCAATTATTAGGCTGTCTACATCCCTGTATATTGTCTTGGAGGCAAAGAGTGTACTTAAGCAGGCCAGGGGGATAAAACCTTTATGTGATTCTCTCAGAATATTACCGTTGTGTGCCAAATTGCAGATTAGTAATCTAACATCAAGGTATTATCTGTGTCATGTGCGTAGTGGCTATGCTGTGTCTTTTCTTGGTTTTGTGTTCTCATTCTATTGTGTGCATGTTACCTGAACAAACACAGGTAAGTGAAGCAGGCCTGTAACCAGAAATGAATTTCAAGAGGTGTCCAAACATTATATAATGAAGCACAAGAAAAAATTATTTCAGTTGCAATTCTGTTTGCGGTAAAAAAAATCACAATGTTTTGTAAAGTCATGTTACTATATTTTCGCAATACATTGTCACTCAAAGCGTAAGTACAGTACAGTAGTAGTCATTGTAATTACCCTCTAATCATGTTCAGAGACAATACTGAGCAGTAAATAAATACTATTATCAATTATATGTTACTTTATATTATTGTTACAGTGCATAATATAACAGATATATATTACTTTTACATGCATTCTTTATCTTGTGTCTCAAAGCACAAACAATTCCATCAGCTCCACAACTGTGAATGGTCAACACTAATCATCATGACCTCATGAGATTGTATACACAAACCACGGGTAAAAATAACTGCAGACTGTTGTCTTAATGCAGAATGGTTTAACTGACTCCAAAAGTGGTTTAACCTGTAGAAAAAAAATGCATGTCACTTCTCTACTTTAATGTAAACAAGCAATATTTCATAAATTCAGAAATAAGATACTCTCTCGAAATTCTTTGTATGTCATTGTGTCGGTCCTTTAAATATTTAGCTAATTTGTGGTGCTTACCCCTTTTGTCAGTATTGTGTGGTGCCACAACTTGCATATGTCCTGTATCTTTCATTTAGCACAAAGCCAGTTTTTCCAGATGCTGGCCACATTCGATTAAGCACAGTACAGAAAGTTCTAATGCTTCTCAACTAAAGATCTTAGTTTAACACCCCGTGTGTGAGACTGCACTCAGATCTAGGCACACACATTGATAGCCTACAAGCCTCAGTGATCAGAACGAACCAGCAGTGCAGGTTGTAGAAATGATACCATGAAGAATGAGCATTGAAACCACTTTATACATGATAGAAATTGGTGCTTTCAGTACTTTTGATACTTTTGCCAACACTAGTTTGAAATTCTGTTTCTAAAAGCATATAGGGACATCTATGGCTCAGGGTTAAAACTTAGATGATGAATCAATGGGACAGCCTTCTGGGAGATGGGTCCCCATAGATTTCCATCACACGGCATGAACCCAGACATTGCGCTAAAAATGCATGCTGGTATGATGCTGTGCTTCAGACAAATGTCTGCACAGGTCTTAGTTCAACTTCAAGTCCTGTCTACAGAACAAGAGTGGAAAAAATAAGCAAAGATGGTAGATTTACAGAGCTCCGACTCAGGAAATCACTGGGCACACAGTTGACCATATTTCCTGAATCATATATCAGAAAGTTTATTTCCATACTTATTTGTAAATATCTTGTTAAATTATATTGTTTCTGTAAAATTATGATTTTTTTTTTCAAGTATGTTTAACTAAAGAGGGAAAATAAAAATGACGAGGGAATGTAATGAGAATGGCTTGCCTTAACAGAACAACAAGACAGATTTTTGGGGATTGTGTTATGCCAGTGACACATAATGAACATGCTGTTGTATTCATCTTAATTCACTGCAGATTGTAATGGATAATGGGAAGTCAAGGATCAATACACATCCCTTTCATACAATCTATGAAATCATGACTAATATTGATTATTTTCAGAAAGTAAATTTGTAGTTTATCACTCTTGCCTTGTTAATAGTACTAGTAGTGCCCTAATTGTAAAGCACAGACTTATTTGAGAAGTATAACATGAAATGCATACTTAAGTATGTATCAAGCAATAGATGCCCAGTATGAACAAACAGTATTTTGTAAAATCTTTTTAGGAAAAAGTGTTTTTCCTTGTTCATAGTATTTATTGTTAAAGTATAAATCTAAATCAATTTGTTTCAGCTCATCTAATGATACATTGTTAGTCAAACTATTGTCTGTTTTGATAACTGTTTTTGTTTTATTTTTGCTTGATTTTAATTGAAGTAACATAATAAGCAATGTTGATGAAGTAAATGGTGTAACTTGTCTGTTGTTTATTTAAATAAACATAACTATATATAGCAATAGAACTGCCATAAATTTAAAAGACTATTTTGGAGTATTCAACCTACTCCTATATCAACCTTTTGTTTGAACTACCCATTTATTCATGGGTATACAATTTCAGATCGATTTAAGTACTATACTTTCAATATTTCCACTTCAGGCTTTAACCTGAATTTCAATAAATAGGATAACAAAGGACTGTGTATGTTACACTGTTTGCAGCTCCTGTGATGATCAGAATGCCCCTGCTTTTTTTCTTCATAAGCACATGCCTTTGATCTTGGCAGGCAGCTTGTGGGAGAGACTTGTGTGGCTTAGGACTCAAAGACTTAAGGTTTTTTCTGCTGACCAGGGCAAGGGTGGGAGGCATGCTAGTCTATCACTTGTTCAATTGACAGTGGGATCAAAATTAGATTAGTTTAGCTTTTGTGTCTTAACCCTGGCTAGACATGGGGGCCTTCATGGCCTTTGTTCTTGAATTTGAAGATTTCAGCAAGAACAGTAAAAATGGAGACAAGTTGACTACTTGGAACTTTATGCATTCAGATGATGAGTGAATGGCACATATCATATCATGCAATGCTGTTGGCCAAAGCTCTTAATAAAAAATACAAAAAAAAACTGCATGGCCTCATTCTGTTAAAATGCTCACATTTTGCCACAATCATGAATAAAAGGGTTTTAGAAACCATGGTCCATGGTCCATGGGGGTGTCATTTTATTAGCCCCTGGAGTTATCTTTGTGGTTTAATTGACAGCACTATTTTGTAACTCCAAAAGAAAGCCCCTGGATTAGGAAGCTGTTGGCAGATTTTTCTACTAGCTCCCTGGAGAAGCCTTCATCTTGTGAAGTCTACTACATGTCATGCTGGTCTAGAAGTCTCTTCTCAAGTCCTTGAGACAAACTGTTAATCTACTGCCCTTGCTCCTACTGATGTACTACTTTAAGACTAAAGACTCAAAGTTTTATTGTCAAATGTGCAAGTACATTGTACAAAGTACAATAAGATTCTTACTTGAATGCCTTCTCAAAATAGTACAGACAATAAACAGCAGTGTCTCATTACAATACAATAAATAGTAAGTACAAAAACTAACTACTATGAGATATCTAATCACATGTAATAAAGTATTGAAGAAGAGGTAGTAAAGTGATGTATGTCAGAGGAAAGGATCAGTGGAGCTGTGGCTAGAATGAGATCGATGCAGCAATTTCACAGAATTACCAATAAATATGTGTCAGGGCAAAGTGATGAGTGTGGGACAGATGAGTATAAAAATTCAGGCAGTATTTTTTTCGGCATCTAAATGATGAAGCAATTACTGATATCAAACCACTACCTAATGAAATCATGCACAGGAGGTTAACCTACAATTCTTAAACATTACCTTTCTCACTGCAGACAGCCAATAATCCAGAGGCATCTAGAATAGTGGAAATTATGCAGCACACTCTGCTTCCAGCACATTTAATTATTATAATAAATTTGATGCAAGAAAACACTACACTTTAAACATTTCATATCAAATTAAGTGTGAGCAAAATGCAGTTAAATTCTGTGTAATTTTGTTATAGATTTGAATGTCTCAAAATGTGTATTTCAGTATGACCTTTTGTAATTATTATTATTTTAATTATTTAATTTTGGCACATGTGATCATTGAATAATATTCTGAGCAACAGTTAATTATAAATCTTCTATATAATTAGTATATAACTCAATTCTTACTTTGAAAGCTAAATTATTATTTACTTTTTACTTTTAATATAATTTAGTGTGATGCATCATAACATCTCACTTTGGCATACAACTTCTATTTTTAGTTATGTGAATTTTTAATATATGTTCTGATCGGATGAAAAATCATAATTTTTTTAAGTATGTTGATATTGTACCATTCTAAAAAATAAAGTTTCATGATAATTCTAGATGAGCAAGAAACTGCCAGACTTTAACAAGTATTCCAGCTAATTAATTTTAGGAATTTGAATAGTGACAGAAGTAACAGATCTGTGGAAAATTTCTTTACTCCCTTAATGATCAGGGCAGGACCTAAACTTCATATCCTGTCCCAAGAATGCCAGCCAATTAGATTTGACCCTTTGGGAGTGATGCACCTGCATTTCACCTCCTTGATCTGCCCAAAAAATGAATGCTTACAAATGACGACAATATTTTAATGTAAGGTAGTGTAAACTTCATGTAAGCAGAGAGATCCAAAAGGGTGAAGTGTAGGGGGTGTGAGGAAAAGTGAAAGATGAAGAAATGTCGACCTCAGGTCCATTAAGAAAACACAATCCCATCAAGGCCTTTTAATCGAGGCAAAATAAAAAGCCAAAAAAATCAGCAGAAGAACAGGATGTTTCTAACAGTGGAAAATGATAGAGGGGATTACTCCATTAAGATGTGCTGAAATGCAGCTCGTTGATGATGGATTACACATTTCAGAAAAAGCCAAGTGAGAATGTACTTTGCAGCACTTCTAATTTTGTCTTTCTTAGTGAATACTTCATTAAAGTTGTCTGCTGTTCCATTATTACCAGAGTGCCGTACACCTGTGTACCTGATTGTGGAGGGAGAAGTGAGTGTGAAGTGGGTAGATGCCAAAGCAGAATAACCCTGCATTGCCATGTAGCGGAGACTCAGGCTCACTGTTAGCCTTATGGTAAGAAGAGAGCGGGGGGGGGGGGGGGGGGGGGGGGGGGGGGGGGGGGGGGGGGGGGGGGGG
>JAODKF010000046.1:32891565-32915531 GCA_026779585.1 Mormyrus proboscirostris
CCCCCCCCCCCCACCCCCACCCTAGCCCCAGGTGACAGGGCTGAACTGGGCAGTGAAATTAAGCAAGCCTCCATCAGATAACACATCTTCTGGTTCATGTAAAATGTTCGGGAGATCAACAAGGTCATCCATCAGTCTGATTGAGTAGCATCAGCACATGCAGCTTTGGGAGAAAATGGGAAGTCTGGCTGACTTCACTCCCATCTATGTGTGAGCAGCATGAGTCACATAGAGTGCCCATCTTACACAATTTATGCATTAACTTGTAGAAAATTACAATGTCCAACCATTCCATATGGGTCATAAGTGTAATGATTGTTGAAATCTCATCTCCATCAAGATACATTTGCCCCAACAGTTACTGCATTTTTTAAAATTCAAAAAAACAATTTTTCTTGTTCAACTTAGACAGTGTTTAGACTTAGACAGGATTCAGACTTTTGCTATATTTTAGAATATAAACTCAGTTATGGGTAAACAGGATTGGTAAGGTTACTTCAGAAATGTATTCTGATACAATTACTAAATACCTGATAAAAAAAGTAGTCTAATACAAGTAGCCTATCAAAATATTTAAGTAATATAACCCGATTACTAACTGTTACTTCTGAATTGGCTAAATGCCAAAAAGCAATACCAATAAAATGACTTTTTACTTCTGAAAGTATTCTGTAAGACAAGAGAACAATGTAAGATAATCGTAAGAAAGCAAATGGAGGCACACATCAAATATTTTAAAATCTCTCTTATTGCAAGGCTTATGAAAGCTCTAAGCATTCATTAAGAAATCATATACAGAACTTTAACATCCCTTTCATGTACTTTATTTCATTCCATGGTATTGCTACTGATATGCATTCTGATAGTGAAAAGAAAACATTATCAGTAGCTCTGGGTGGTATTTCCTAAACAAGAAATCTCAGTTAGCTGAGTTAACTTAAACTAGAAGTCTTGATTGTCCTTATCTAAACTTTTATTGAACAATCATGACTTCTGGCTTAACTTAACCCAGCTAACTGAGAAATCCTGTTTTGTGGAACACCCCTCAGGTGAAATACAAAAACAAACAAACAAAAAACATGCCTGCATAAAATTAGGGCATTTCATCCAATACCATCCAGCAATCAATTAATAAAACTACAGCAGCTAACTGACATTTCCAAAATTTACAATTGCCTTTAATTAATTTAAATCAGAAACTTGTTTAATTCCATGAGATTTCACGATTTACTGTCAATTATATTTTTATATGTGGATTCTGTCCATGTTTTCTGCATGGCAGAAGTCATATGGTCTAAAGGTCTGTTTTACACCATTAAAACTGGTACAAGAAACATTGTAGCACAAACACGTGCGCGCGCTCACACACACACACACACACACACACACTTATATCTGCAACAATGCAAATAATTGCAAATTTTAGTGCAATAAAAGCATTTTTTGCAGTGGTTGCCATGAGACAGGAGAGTGATGTCTTGAACGAAATATTGTTTGCCCATGTACTGTGTCTACCAAAAATGTTTCATTTTTAAATTTATTGTGAATGTAATCCTGGTTATGATGCCCATTTTTTATCTAAATGTATGGTTAACCTGATTACGTCTTTTTCTTGTAACTGTAGCACTTTTTGTATTCTGATTATGTAGTATTGTTCCATGTGTTCCATTAATCCCAAAATCACTATGATGTAACCAGGTAGACTAAACTATCAAAATAATTGTCTTCTACTATGTGGAGAGGATAACAGACTACTGTAAAATAGTTATTTTGTGAGATTTAACTATTTCACTGTATAGATGCAGGACTCACACAACCAAATACACAGTGTAACTCAGTCTATTGTTACAGATACTGTTTCTCCTAAGAGCTGTCACTGTGACAGTAAACATACCATAACTGTCCTGATGCTGAATTTCAACCTATATCTAAGCAGCTGACAGTCTATGATGCACAAATCTAATTCCACAACTCGCGTCTGAGCACAATGACGCTATTTTGGGCAGACAATTTAAACGGAACAAAATGAAAATGCAAATAGTGGCTGATTGCAGGCACTGTAAGCCTAGTTATTCAAATTATTCATACAGTTACAAATATATTTTCAAAAAAATGTATACAACCCCATTTGCAAAAAAATTGGGATAGTAAATGTAAGTAAAAACAGAATGCTATATATGTCCCAAGTGTTTTGAAATATGTTGCTTGCATCAAATTCAAATTGAGCATGTTTGTCATAAAACATAAAATAAAATTTATCAATTTCAACATCTTTTTGTTTCAACATTCTTTTCAACATCTTTGTTCTATTTTCAATTAAATATGGGTTTATGTGACTTGTAAATCATTCTGTTTTTATTTATTTCACACAGCGTCCCAACTTTTTTGGAAACAAGGTTGTACTTCCTAAGTAATTCTATGAACTGTTTAAAACTATTTAAGGCATCACATTTACTGAGCAGCACTCTTCTTGTGGTGTAAAATGTAATAGCAGAAAGTAAACCACATCCATCCTAAACAACTTCTGCAGTGCACATTCATAGTGAACCTGAAAGCTATCCTTCGGATACACAGGCATATACACGGTAACACTCTAAAGGCAATTCAGTGTCATTAGGTCACTAAACTGCATGTTTTTGGGCTGCAGAAGGTGCCTGAAGGAACCCTGTACAGACACAGGTTTAGAACTATTTCACAAACAGGGTTAGAACCATTCCACACTCCAACAGACAAAGGCAGGATTCCAGTGCTCAATCCTGGAGGCCATTTTGCTCTCCACTGAACTACTACTGTATGCCACAACAGAAAACTATTTTTATGTAATAGAATGCATTTCAGTAAAACAGGAGAAAAATAACCACAAGTAATCACATAAGAGAATAATTTTATAAATGACTGCAGCAATAAAGAAAAAGCTATATCAGCCACTTTCATGCAATTTGTTCAACAAATTTGTGACACAAACAGACAGACCTCTTCTCTAAGTCCAACTGAATTTTTACAGCAATATTTCAGCGTACTCCCAAAACAAATAAAAAACTATTGTTAAAACATTGTTTTAATATTTATGAAAACACTGCATCAAAAGGAGGTGGTTCTTTGACAATAGTATATAGCTCAAGTAAAACACAGATCAAGACCAGGATGTTTTTTAAAAGAGATAACTGTGTAATCATGAAAAAAATTACATTAGTTTAAAATATTCCTTTGTTGATGTCAGAGCAGCTCATCTATTCTTGACATGAAGAGATTAAATGGGTTCTCTGGTTTTCAAAAGCTAATCTGACCGGAGAGGGACGATGCCGGCTCTTGCAAATGGCTTCCAGCTGTCTCATCATTAGGGCTGATAAGCCACCCTCTCAGTCTGTGGGAAAAGGTGGAGGCCAAGAGATGTTCCACCAAAGAACTTCCATTTCCACCTGCATTTTTGTTCCATATGGAATGCATTGAAACAAGGTAATAATGTACCTTGGGAAGACTGAGTATATTTCTGTAATCTTCTGCATAATACACAATTACCCTTTTTATTTATTACCAATTTTGCTTCATATAACTTTGCATGAAAATCTTTCATGCACTATTTTTGAGTATATAAACCATAAAATTAATACTCATGCTGTACTACTACAGCAGACTATATGTTCCTGCACCAAGCCTAGTCTAAACATCAGTCACTGCTGTCTAGATTAGCTGCCCAGGGGAGATTCCAGGACTGTTTTAGAGAATTAATCAAAGGACGGTGGTCTTTGGACCAAATTCCTTCCGGTCAAAAAAAATTGTACTGTCAAGGGTCATTTGTCTATTGTTTGTCACAGTCTGAGGTTTACATTGAAGCAGCACTTATTTGACAAGAGAACCCAGGGAGTCAGTTGGCAGCATCGATTGGTAAACTTTTCTGCTTGAATCCCACAACACATGTGGAAAGCGTGCAGTGCCAAAGACCCTTGGACTGACAATGTGACCATTGACAGCTGTCAGATGAACAATGCTGCACCATCCAGGATGGAGCAAACTCCACGGGAAACAGCCAGCAATAGAACAGATCGATATCCACAGGGTGTTCTGCTTCCGTTGGGGGGGGGGGGGGGGGTGTTGAAGAACACACGGGTAGACCTAATTGACATTATACACAACAGGTCAATAAGACCCATACTTAAGCTCCTCAGATTTTATAGTGTTCTACAAATGCATAGGCTAGTCTTGAAATATTCTGTTGCATAGAAAAAATTTAAAAGATTTCACAGTAATGCAAAACCAAAAGGATGTGATGTAGTTCATTGTTTTCACACTGTACGTTGTCTAAAGTATGTATATTTTTGGGGGTTTGTGTTTGTGTATTTCTGTGTTGTAGAGTGCTTGAAATACATCTGGAAGAATAGTGATAACAGTGGAGACAACAAAAGTGCCCACAAATTAAAAATCAAAAGACGCTCTCCTTTCAGACTCCTTTCAGACTATGAAATATGAATCAGAGAAAATATAATACCCACATTTCCCAAAATCTGTTTTTTATTAGAAAACAACTGAAAAGAATGTAGTGCCACAGAGGAGGAGTATTTATCAGACTTATTCAATTAACTTTGATCTCTTGAAATGTCAATTTTTCATTTGTAACTTCTGACCGCAGAATAGATTCACTGTGTGTTGCATTGTAAATGTTTTAAATAACATACTTTTACCATGGTGTGCATTAAATGCCATTTATTTTACAAGCTATACATTGTTTCATTATAATATTAACATTTTTAGAAATTTACAGTATGAAATCTTGTTTCTTTGTGCCCAAAACTATTCACTGCATTGCATCAATAATTTGTGGGACAGGATCTTTGTAGGTTATGTAAATACCTCAATATATCTGTTTGTGGGAAACAAAATGAGGACAAATGGAGAAAAAGGTTGATTATAATGAGAGAATTCATTGATGGGGGGGGGGGGGGTTGCCACCATTGCAATTAACAACAATCTCCATTTCATATATAAGTCTGCCATAGGAAAGGCTCAGAGCAAGTTGCTTGTTGAGAGGAATTGATCTTCCAAATTGTGGGGTCAAAGTGTAGAGATCAGTAAGGGAACTGCAAGTTCAGGACTGCCAATTTGACAGTACCCGCTGCTGAACTTTCACTGGAAAATGAAGATAAACCCACCCTCCTTAGTGTGGTCTACAATGTGACATGATGCCACCATTAAAAAAAATCAGTTTACAAACATTGGTTTTGGAACCATCTGTTTTATCTTATCAGTGACAAGCTGTTTGCCTTTTTCCACAGCTGAGTCCTCTCACCATAGAGGTGGACTATAACCTATCACTCCCAGAGGAAAGCAAATGTATCATTCTTGAAATGCTGGTGGTCTCCATCCTTCTACGTAACAAACAATTTGTTCCTACATCCGCATGGCCCAAGATGTCTTACTTGGCAAAGAAACTGGGTGTTTTTATTTAAGATTATTAATCATAAATCAAATATGGGTTAAAAGTCAAAATATTTTCCAGTTTTTACGCATGATAAGTATTTTAGAATGAGCTTATTATTTTATACTGAGCTTGATTACAACATGTGTTGCCCCCGTAAACTCTGGGATAGGCTCTGGACCCCCTGCACCCTGAATAAGATGAGCGGTAACAGAAAATGGATGGATGGGCTTATGGACAACAACATTCTATGCAATTAAGAAAAAAAAATCCACTAGCAGCTTCTTTCTGTTATATAATTACGGATGACACTGGATGGGTAGCGTCTGGCCAGTAATGTAAACAATGTAGAGGTCAACTTTCCCCAAGCCCTTGGGGTTATCTCCGTGAGGAGCCCTATCACAATCCATAGAGAGAGCTGGGCAGTCATGGGTCAATTGGTTGATTAACACAGTCAGACAAAATAGAACCCACTAGCGACAGTGAAGTTACACAGGCCCAGTTCCACCAATAAAGAGATCATAACCTGGTAACAACTGGGTAACCTGTGTACCACAGATATTAGATGTATTCCTAACTAATACTGAGTAACCAAGTCTATTCAAGCTATGTAAGAATGTGGGATGGTATTCCAATATTTGCTCCCCTACCAACAGGTTATTTGGCTAAGACACAGAATTCCCCTTTAATGTTATCCATTACTCATAGCTAAGCGATGCTGCCTATATGACTGTTTTTCTAATATTGGATTGTAATGGCTTACATCAATTAAACTGACTGATGAAAATCTGCATGCCACACACTCATTTGACTGAATTTCTTCCAATTACACTGTATTTTTAATGTGAATGATTTCTGTGTATGGCTACATATGAGTATAAGATTGTGAAGAGTACTGTTTCGTATACTATCCTCTTGGGACTGATTTTGAGACTGAAAATCTAATTTCATGATAATCTATGGTAATTTTCCATTTACTCTGGTCCATTTTCACTGATTGTATGTCTTACATCATGCTTATAATGACTGGATACAGGCCAGTGGATATATACATTCACGTAACCTATCATAAACTCTATTTACATTTCTTTGTGACCAGTGGTTGGAATGTTTTCCTTTAGTCCTATACTCAAGGTACAAATCATCTTCTTTCATCATGTTTGTGCCATCAGCCTTAGGGTCAGCATTTCACTTCATCTTCTGCCTGTTCTATAGAAACAGTGGAAGCCTGATGACATTTTGTTTCCAGACAGGTTATGGCAGGAATAGTGTAAATTTATTTGTGATTACCAAATTTCATTCATTGCCATTAGATGTGTGTTAAAATGTGGAAAATTTATTCTCATCTGAGACAAGTAGAGATGTACAGTTCATTTTAGCCAACATACAGCAGAATCATTTTGTTTGAATGAGACTGAAGACTGAGCTAGGGCTCTGTGCTGCAGTGTGTTGGAGATGGATGACTCTATGACAGGCCCTTCCTTACAGGCTAGGGGGAGGGGCTGCCAGGGCTGAGGCTGCATATGCACACTGTATAAACTCTCTCACAGAGATCCAACCATGGGGAAGATAAAGACCATGGGCAGAATGTAAACACTCTGTGAGGAGTGGCAGGCAGCTGCAGTCACACACAGGCACTTTGCGAAGCCAGCAGGTCAAGGTTAAGCAGGAGGCTCTTTGAGAGACGACTTCGTTCTTAACCCTCGTATCATTCAGCTTTAGTGTAGCAGTGAGAAGGGAAAGAGCACAGATTCAGGACAAACTCCCAACTATTAATTATTCTAGTGTTTTACTGTGGACATAACCAAATATAACAGTAACAAGTCCACTGATATTAATTTCAAAATGTCAGATTTTATTCTGTACTTGAGTACATATTACTTATCATGAGCCAGTTTAATCATGAAATACAAGTAATGTCATGTTGACTTTTTACCATTTTGTGAATTTATAATGTATTCAGAAAAATTAATTAGCTACTAATGACATAAAAAAAACTTGAGCATATACACATATGTGTAATTAGAAATTGTTCCCGTAGACACATTCCTCTTCATGCATATTTGATTGGAATGTAAGCATGGCTGTCCTCATCCCAGCCGTCACAGTAATAACACTGATTCACTTTGGAAAATATACAAGGCTTTCCATTGGGCAGATTGATACTCCTTGGTGATCAAAGTGCCTAAGTGGTACTTAATGTTATCTGCTCTCCCTTTCTCATGTCCCCTCTATACCCCAGAATCTCATATATTCTGTACGCATGCCTGAGGAGGAGGGAAGAATATATTAGCAAAGGCTAACAGTTATAGGAGTGCATGAAAAATACATGTAAATGTGCTCCATGATAAAAATGCACAATTTACAAATCACACTCCTGCGGCCATAGCCATCATTTATACAATGAAGACAGACCTGTGTCTGTTGACACCATCCATGTGTCTGTTCTGAGTTACATGATTCACTTCCTCCAGAGTGGATCGTAATACACCTACCGCACTTTGTGCCATTTTGGGATTGCTATTTGTTAACTATAACCATCCTCTGTATAATGTATTATTTTGTTCATAAAGACAATGCTAAGGAAAACCATATCAATACTACACTGTAGCTAACTAGTATTTAGAAGGATATCCCTGAATAACGAACAAATTATTTTTTTCACTGGACAGCAGTGGAAAAACAAAGATTCATCTCAGCAGACTTTCAAAATTTCAAAAATTGTCCATTGCTACCTATATCGACCCAATACAAAGCCTATGTTGAATGAAATTGTCAACATCAGCTTTAGCATATCTCAGATAGGCCAATTTATGTTACTGCAACAAAGCTAACAACTTCATCTCACTTTGAAATTGAATAAACCATTAGAATATAGCAGTAGATCTATAAATATTTCCTCACATAACGTGTAACAATACAGTATACTGGGGTTCAGTAAATTTAAACTTGCAACACGTTATAAAATAGGCTATGTGTTGTTTAGACAGGTTTTCAATAGACCATTTATGGGTGACTGACAACACCATACCAGACAACAAATTAACAGTGGATCTGTCAGTGTCATTCAATGTTTAGTGTATTAAACCATTAGCCCAAATAGCAATCTAATCACGCATTGCTACTTAAGCTTAAAAGTTGAGACCTTTTGCTCGCTGTTTGGTCTGCCCCACTTCAAAATCTCTCCAGTGCCTCTGTATGTCATAAGGCTTGGACTAGGGCTAAGTGACACAATTAAATTTCCCCATGATTAATTTAGCTGGGGGATTGGGTTAGGTTATGTACATATTGCTGACCAGCTACCAGGCTACTGAATAAATTTGCAAGGTGCGGGGGTGGATGCTACCAATAAAAAAAACAATACATGGCATAGCCAAGGGGCGGAGAGGGTCCGGTTCGGGGCCTCAGGATCACCTGTTTGCTTTTTGCAGATGATGTGGTCCTGCAGGCATTGTCGACCAGCGACCTGCAGCATGTAGTGAGATGGTTTGCAGTTTAGTGTGAGGTGGCCGGGATGAAGATCCTCACCTTCAAGCCCGAGGTCATGGGTCTTGACCCGAAAAGGGTGGATTGCACTTTCCAGGTGGGGGATGAGTTGCTGACTCAAGTGGAGGAGTTTAAGTATCTCTCGGTTTTCTTCATGAGTGAGGGAAGAAGGGTGTTGGAGGTCAACAGACAGATCAGCGATATTCTAGCAGTACATGGTACATTGTACCATTCTGTCGTAGTAAAGAGGGAGCTGAGCCAAAAAGCTTTCAAGCTGTGAAGCTTTCAATTTACCAGACAATCTAAGTTCCTACCATCACTTATGATCATGAGTTCTGGGAAAGAATGAGATGGCTGATACAACTAGCAGAAATGAGTTTCCTCTGCAGGGTGGTTGGGCTCGGCCTTAGAGATAGGGTGAGGAGCTCAGACATTCAGGAGGGGCTTAAAGTACAGCCACTGCTCCTCTGCATTGAAAGGAGCCAGTTAATGTGGTTTGGACATTTGACTAGGTTGCCTCTTGGATGCCTCCCTGGGGAGGAGTTTGGGGCATGTCCAACCAGGAGGAAACCATGGGGCAGACCCAGGACATGCTGACGAGATTATATTGCTCAGCTGGCAAGAGAACGCCTCAGTATTCTCCCGGTGGAGCTGGAGGAAGTGGCTAGTGAGAGGGAGGCCTGGGCATCCCTGCTTAGACTACTGCCCCTGCTACCTGACCCTGGATAAGGGTCAGAAAATGGATGGATGGATGGATGGATGGATGGATGCAGAATATTCAGAAAATAATCTGGTACCCCACAGTTTAAGAATCCCTCACATGTTCCTAATGTAGGAAGTTTGTAAAATCCATGGAAAACATTTATATGGCAGATGACTGTGTCCATAAGATGACAGCTGTAGGCTCCATTTTCACCCTTGGCTGCCCTCTGTTTTGCAATTCCTGTTTTGGGCTGATTTGGGATCTATCATTGGGAAGATTTTTACTGTTTTTGTGAATTATTAATAAGTTCTATTAATGATAAAATATAGAACAATCCTGTTTGCAAGGAGCCTCTAATCATATCATCCTTCTCTTTACTGTCACTTTTTCTTCAGATTTCGTGCAATTTGTCTCAAAATTTTTACTGGTCCAAATCTTTACACTTACACCATGTCCGCAAAGGTTGAAAACGATCTATGAAGTACTTTAATACTTTATTATTATTATTATTATTATTATTATTGTTATTATTATCTTGCTAATTAGATCAAATTTCTGACACTACCCTCTTTATTTGCTATCACTGTGCAGTGCTGGGTCAGTTCAGGGGCAGTCTGTCTCAAAACTTGATCACTTCCAGTTTGTCACCCCTACAATGTTCAGGCAAAGGTTAAAAAAGTAACATAAAATACTTATAGAGTAACTGTGTTCACATGACTAAGCGTCTTCTACAGCAGTGATTTCCTTCCCATGCTGCAACACTGTGGTCCATTTGTTGGGCAATTTATCTGAAAATGATATTATTGTGAAGTAGTAATATGATCCATTAAATACTTATATTCACAAGGTGAAAAGTCACCCACCTTAACCCTTCCTTTTGGTTCCACTAAGCAGCATTGCTTCAGTTGTAGGGCGATCCCTCTGAAAAAATTCAATCGACGCTCTAATTTTAGAGCAGTCTGTTTCAAAATATAATCAGTTCCAGTCTGTCATCCATACAATATCTCTGCACCGTTTGAAAACAATCCATCAAATGGTTTTTAAGTCAACTTAACAAGCAAAGCATCTGTGGCAGTGTCAGTGGCAGACCAGTCCCAAAAACATAATTAAGTAAACATGAAGGAAAACACCTTTGCATATAGGAGGGTATGCATGAAACCCTGGAAGCTTTAAAATTAAGCTTACATTAAATTTATCGCATAATGCAACGCGTTAAATTTCCCAATCCTAACTTATTTATTTAGTAGATGCTTTATCCAAAGCAATATACAATTAAGAAAGCAGGGTCAGCCTGTCCCTGGAGCAATTAGGGTTAAAGGGCCTTGCTCAAGAGACCAACAGTGAAATCACTGCTGGCTAAGGGATTTGAACTTAGGCATTTGCCCTTTCAATCATATACAGAAAGTCCAAACCCACACAGCCACACTATGCTCACTGTCACTTTCCAAGACCAACAGTTGTCGTTATATACATCCAGGCATGGGAAAACATCCTCTGTCCTTCGAAATAGCTGGAGATGAACACTGAGCTAAGTGGCAACATAGCTTTCACTCCAGTAGGTTATTGATTCCTAGCCAAGATGTCTTGCCAGAGCTCTAAGCCAGCTTGTTGTCAAACTCATGCTGCTGAGACTTAATTGACTGCTACTTAAAAACAAGAAAAAGGGAGAGGATGCAGAGAGTGATGTGTTATGGCAGGATGTTGTGTATTCAGGTGTAGTATTAATTGAGAATCTATTCATGTGCACACCTGTGATGGAGGGTCACAAATGTTGTTATAATTTTGATATGGTATCTGTCAGATTAAACCCAGTAAAAAAAAAATACAGTGAGGGAAGTTGTAATCTAGTGGACTGAAAGCTGCGAGGTCTACTTTTGGAACCAGCAGATTAAAGTACAGGAATACCCATATGCCCCCCTCAATACTGACAGTGTGACATCTGGGGAGGGACACAGCCCAAGCCCATAGACAAAAATAAGTGTAGCAACTGTACCGATAGGTCTCATTCGCAAGAATCTACCAGGGTGTGTGGCAGAGGGTGGGGGTGCTGCAGGGGGGTTCCACCATCGTAGCAATTTTTCAAGGTGGGTTTGAAGGTAATTGGCTATGTGCCTGATCAATGATAAGAAAAGTTTGGGGGCAGGGGATTTCAGACACGTTTACTACGTGGCTAAGCACCTGGTACACATCACTCAAATATTGTTTAAGCCAGGCAACCAGGAGAGACCTATGAAAGTTGGATGCATATTAGTGATCAATACACCAATAGCCCTGAGTATGGAGCCTTTTCCTCTTTTTTTTTCCATTTCAGAGTAGATCCGTTCATGTGCGTTCAGCTCAGTGCTCCAGCATGTTCACAGCTTTTCTCATGCCAATCATCTCAAGGCATCAGATGAGACTCTGCATAGAGTATAACATAATTATTTGGTAAAAACTGTTACATATCATGCATTACAAATTCACACTGTGATTCAGTGATTTGAGTTAGTATGGTTTCGGCATTGCAATGTGCAAAAAGGAAGTGCAGAATGCAGTCCTACTGCTTTGTGTAAGTGATGTTGTTACTTACTGATGCTCCTTCATGTATTTTAGCTTAACATACTGTAAGTGAAAAACATTGTGCAAATTATTCAATGTTAAGGCCAAAACCCCATAAAAGTGCAATCCATGACTTAGGACTCGTTTCAGATAATTCACTACAACGTTACAGTCATCAAACTGTGCTGTATATTCCAAATTAGTCATTGGGGATGGAAATATAGAATTACATCCTTGAGCTCTTTGATGTTCTTTAACATAAGGCAAGTATATTTTTATGAATATAAAATTTGACAAATTGTTTTTGGAAGTAACAAATAAACAAATAAATGTATTCAGTTAATTATTTAGTCTATTTATCTATCAACATCACAACCATAGATACACCACAGAGACCATTTACATGGTGGACAGCAGGACCATCAATACCACACAGATATATGTTGTTCTGTAAATCCAGAAAATGAGCTGTTCTCTTTTCCAATTGTCAAGGTCACTCTAACAGTGTCAATGAGGCACTGGGAGATACACCTTGAGAGCCATTCAGACATCCCCCATACCATACTTTTTAAGATACTAGAGCCTGAGGACGTCTGTCTGCAATGATATTACATCATATGCTGCAGCGTGACTCAGAGTGAAGTTAATTTAAGGAAATGAGGCTTTATTGCCAAATCTGGTGTGGCCTTCTGAGGAGTAGATCTTAATGTAAGATCAAATTGTCAAGATGTAAGTACAAATTGTCAAGACAAAGAGGGAGCAGAGACCATAAGTGGTTTTCTCATTGAACTACCAGAAACAGTGATAACAGGGAATGATCTCTTAAATCACGTATATTCCTCCAAAGATGTAATGGTGCTCTTAGATGGGTGATTATCTAAAGCATTAACAGATAGAAACATCAGTTCAGTTGCACAGATTCAGGATGTAAGAACCCGCAGGTGCACATTAAATGACATTTTTTGGAGTGTATGCCATAATTTTAGTAGTGCAAGCCATGCTAATGATTCAGTGGAAAATAGTTTTTGATGTATTATCTCAAATTATTTGTTGTGTTTGTATCATTGCATTTAATTGTTTTATGTCATCAAAGAAATAAGGGGTAAATACACCAGACTTGTTATTAGATTCAACTGGGTGTGCCACTCTATTTTCTGGCAGAGTGATAATCGGCAGTTTCTGTGGCCCATGTGGTCATATTTCAGGCTAAAGAGGCAGTCATGACCCTGGAGGTCAGAAACATAAAAGAGTCCATTTGACAGGTCAGTGGGCGGCCGTCTAAGAAGGGGTCCAGGTCATGGGTCAAACTAACATCAAGATGCTGTAGCCATTCAGGTCAGCTGCTGGACAGGGGCAGCTATACAGACACAGCAGATTAGGAGCTGACCTAATTACCAGAATGACTTAGGGTAAGGATGGTGGGCCTGATGAAGAGTGCCGGTTATAAACAGTTTGTGCAGTAGCCATACAACTGTAGAGTTTGTCCTGTATTGTACTTTGCTGACGATCACACTCAAGTCGCTTGAGTTTCTTCTATGCAAAAACCATGCTATCCTCCATCAGTCTTACATGTATTCAATTCAATTCATTTCAATTTTATTTGTATAGCGCTTTTAACAACAGTCATTGTCACAAAGCACTTTACATTCAACCAGCCAGAACCCCACCAAGCAAGCCTGTGGCAACAATGGCAAGGAAAAACTCCCTCTGGCAGGAAGAAACCTTGAGAGCAACCTAGACTCCATTCTGACCCCATTCTGTCATTCACACCTTTTGTTGTTATATTATGAATTATTAAATGTAGACAGATAAACACAATTCACTTTTCACACTTAGTCTGCATTCAGGACACGTATAGCATGTGTACATTTCTGAGGTCTGGGATAACTTTTTTGTTGAGAATCATTGACAAAACAAAACCCAATATAGACTGCCAGAAATTGTAGCAAACAGGTATTAGAACCTAAGAACATAAGAAATTTACAAACGAGAGGAGGTCATTCGGCCTATCAAGCTTGTTTGGGGAGAACTTAACTAATAGCTCAGAGTTGTTAAAATCTTATCTAGCTTTGATTTAAAGGAAGCCAGGGTTTTAGCTTCCGCTACACTAGCAGGAAGACTATTCCACAATCTAAATACACGCTGTGTAAATAAGTGCTTCCTCAAATTCATTTTAAAATGTTCTTCCGCTAATTTCCACTTATGGCCATGAGTTCTAGTATTTAAACTAATATTGAAATAGCCATTTGGCTGAACAGAATCCAGACCTGTTAGAAACTTATATATGTGGATCATGTCCCCCCCTTAGTCTCCGTTGCTTGAGGCTAAACAGATTCAGCTCAGCTAACCTTTCCTCATAAGACAGACCAGGAATCATTCTCGTAGCCCTCCGTTGCACCTTTTCTAAGGCAGCAATGTCCTTCTTAAGGTTTGGTGTCCAAACTTGCACACAATATTCTAGGTGGGGTCTTACCAAGGAATTATATATAATTAATAATATCACCTCCCTTAACTTAAACTCCACACACCTGGATATATAACCCAACATTCTATTGGCCTTTTTTATTGCTTCCCCACACTGGCGAGAGTGAGACATGAAAGCATCATCATAGACACCGAGATCTTTCTCGTAATTAGCTACCTTTATTTCAGTGGAACTCACAAAATATCTGTACTTTATATTTCTGCTCCCTGCATGGATTACCTTAAATTTATCTGTGTTAAATTTCATCTGCCAAGTATCAGCCCAGTCGCTAATTAAATCCAGATCCCGTTGTAGCCTCTCTGCTGCTACATCAGTATCTGCTACACCACCCACCTTGGTGTCCTTTGCAAATTTAACCAGTTTACTGTATGTATTGGTGTAAATATCATTAATGTAAATTAGGAACAATAGTGGTACTAAAATTGAACCCTGTGGTACCCCACTATAAACACAGGCCCACTGTGACATTGGGCCTCTAATAACTACTCACTAGTTCCTGTTGGTTAACCAGTTTTTGATCTAAGGTACCACAGTTCCTAAAATCCCTGCAGCTTTGAGTTTAAGCAAGAGCTATTTGTAGGGGACAACATCAAAGGCCTTCTGGAAATCTAAGTAGATCACATCGTGATCAGTTTCACTTGTAGCTTCCTCAAAGAACTCAAGTAGATTAGTTAAACAGGATCTACCTCTGCTAAATCCATGTTAGTTATCCCTCAGAAATTTATTTGCATCCAGGTAATCTACCATTTTCACTTGGATTATAGCTTCCATTATTTTTCCAGTAATGCTAGTTAAACCGATTGTTTTATAGTTTGCTGGACCACTTCTATCCACTTCTTTGAATATGTACGTTATATTAGCATGCTTCCAATCTGAAGGTACTGCACCCACAGATAATGATTTCTGGTATATTAAAGTTAAAGGTTGGCTAATAATATCCCTCATCTCTTTTAAAACTATAGGTAAGATGCCATCAGTGCCCTGCAATTTATTTATTTTGAGTTTAGCTGGGCTTAGTACCGCATCAGCCTCAGTTATACATATATTGGTCATAGACGACACTGTATTCGTACTAAATGGTGGTAAGTTACTCATGCTCTCTACTGTGAACACCTGTGAAAAATAATCATTAAACTCATTTACTATATCAATTTTATTTTCAATTATAAGGCCCTTACTATCCTGCAAATTAGTGATTTCAGCTTTTAGAGCTCTTTTGGAGTTAAAATATTGGAAGAAACTTTTATTGTCATCCTTATTCTCCAATGCAATTTTTCTTTCTACATTCCTCTTGGACAGTGTGTTATTTTTTAACTCTACCTGTAGACTGAGATACTCCTGCTTAATTTTGAAATCACTAGTTATTTTCCATTTGTGAAACAGCCCTTTTCCTCCTGACTTTATTCTTAATTTCCTTAGTAAACCACATTGGTTGTCATTTCCTAGATTTTGTTTTGGCTGGAAACAGGTATGAAGTCTTCTTGCACTTGCAACAATGTGCTTTTAAAACATTCCTATGACTCTTCAACCGTTTTGCTCCATCCAGTTTACAGTTTCTAGTTTCAGTCTCATACCATTAAAGTTTGCAATGAATTATGCAGTTTTGCGGTGGCTGCATGAGTTTTGTACTGTTGTGTCACTTCTCCAGTGTTGGGAATTTCAATCCACCTGTGCTCTGTGTGCGCAGTCTGCATGCTGTCCTTGTGTTTTTGTGGCTTTGAATCCCGCCTGAACTGTGTGTGCACAGTCAGCATGCTCTCCCTCTATTTCTGTGGCTTAAATCCACATGTGCTCTGTGTGCGCAGTCTGCATGCTTTCCCTTTGTTTCTGTGGTTTTAAATCTGCCTATGCTCTTTGTGACTCTGCATCCCTGTGTTGCATGGGTTATCCTCCCCCTTGACCCTGACCAGGACAAGCAGTTAGTTGAAAGATGGATAATTATACTGTAGGTTCATTTCCCCCAAGTTCAATAATTTAAGGCAATTATCCCTATTACTGACACAATATAGGAAGTTACAAAGTTACGATGCTTTCAGTCTGGAAACTCACTGAACATCAAGTCTGACAATGAATTCCCAGAGATGCACAATCATTAGTTTACTTTCACACAGGGCTGTAACTAAGAACTGGAATATCCCCAAAACTGAGGAGAGAGGGTTTAGACTTTTTGAACCTCATAGGTTTCCTATTTATTCTGGAAATACATATTTTAGAAAAAAAGAACAGCAATACTTTAAGGATTTAAAAAAAATCTAATTAAGGAATCAATGCACTTTACACTAATTCTGTAAATTCAGCCAACAGTTTGTTTATTCTTAAAAATCATGCACAGAGCACCTTGTTGGTATATAACAAATGTTAACAACACAGAAAAAGCTGATCATCCACTAAACACAGATGAATTGAAATAAATAAATTGCATCTAATTGCATCTAAAGGTAAGCTAAAAGGTGGCTTTTGGATTAAAACAGTGGCAATAAAAACAGCAGTCTGTGCAAAAAAACCCCAATATTTACAGAAAGGTCAATGATAAAGAGAGTCAGGGTGTATTATTTTGAAGTTTAATTATGCTACAATCTATATCACATGAATTGAGTAAGCTTGTGACAGCACTTACGATTTGTGCTTTGCGTCTAATTAACTAGCTCATAAGAAAAAAAGATACATATTAAAAAAAGATTTTTTTTCCCATGTACGTATCTCCAATCAGTAAAACTGTCTGTACTTCATGAAATTAAGAATAAATCCAGTCACAAACAAATCATAAGCAGTACCAGTAATGCAGTAAACTCTTTGTCAGTGCTCTCTTAAAGATAAGCTGGCATTTACATGACTAATTTGCCGCTGTTTTGTGTCATGTGCACCTTGGGCATCATTACCCTACTGCAGTTAATTGGCAATACATCCAAGACCAGGTGGATGTTCTGATGAGAAGGTTCCCCCAAACCAAGAGGGAGCAGGTCACGGTGCTGTCAGCCTCCGGAGGCACCATTCCTTGTTAGCGGGCCTTTGTAGGCATGCCTCCACCAGCAGGTCTCACTTTATCAAGCAGCTAAGATTTCCTGCCACTCGCATGCCAAAAATGGTATAGAGCTGCACAAATTGCTCAGTTTGCCAAAATGCTTAGTCATCGTCCTTCAGACCTGTGGAACTGTGGTGGCTGGAATTTTATAACAAAAATCTAAAGGGAAGCCTGCTTAAACTGCTACTATTTTTTCAGTTGAACCTGAAGGATTGCAGAATGGTGGCTCAGGCAGCTGTCGCTGAGCAGTATAAGCTGCTTTGGAGGAAGGGAGGTGATTCCTCCCCCTCACTCAGTCTTACTGGCTCCAGACTACAACAAAGCCCCACGAAGATGTGTGAGAGCCCCCTGCTGACTAGATCCACTCAGAAAGAAGAAACAAACTATCCTAATGGAGACATGACATGCTTGGCAGTGCAGAAACTCCAACAAATGATTAATGGGCCGCAGACCCTCAGTAAGTCCTGCCCTCCCTTTTCCTCAAGTTAAAGGCCCGGTATAGATATAGAGTTGCCTGCTATCACGAAAAAGCACTGAAAAGGTTCTGATTTCTGAGTGGCTTCATCTCCCTGTGGGTCTTTTTTGATGGTGAGATAAAGACTCTGATTAATATCCTGATCTTGAAATTTATTGCTTCCCTGTTAATAGAATAAATTAATCTCAGAGCATGGTTAAGAGAATCAATGACATCACAGATCTGAGTGCTCAGATAGAATAGAGGCCCTTTTAATAGGATAAGAGGCAATACAGCCTGCAATGAGTGTCAGCCAGTGCACTTTCCTTCCAGAGTGAAGCTTAAACTAGCTTTGCCAAGCTTAATGGAGGGAAGAGACCCAACAGAGCATCAGTGCATGGGGATTGAGATTAGAGTGATTTACACTGAGTAGATCATTACTGTGCAATGCAGTGCAGCTAATGCTTATCCCACAACTGAGACACCAATGTCCTAGGTATAACAGAAAGAAATCAATACCTTGATACCGCATATAATCTGTTAGTATTAGTACATAAAAATTGTATTTTATCTGACTTTTAGGACATAAATATGATGCTGCAGGGGTGGTCAACGGGACGAATTATACAATTACCAGCATGTTTAGCACCACAATGTACATATCTGTAAATTATGTACATTTTTTTTTTTTGTGATGTAAATTATAAGTGTCATTGTGTAATGTTTGCCTTGGAATTTGTGTGTTTCGTTAGTATGTAACTGTGAGTTTTGTGTAAATTTTTGGCTTCTCTGTTTATGCCGCTACTAGCATTAAATTGATAGTGGCTGATAAGACAATAATTCTCATTTTAAAATACCCATCATCTCCTTTTTTAAAATGACTAACATCCTCACCACAATACATTTTTTTGCACTTGATATGTGGGACTGCTGCATCGAGAACATTTTGTGCCCTCTAGGGTACAGTGACAGAATGGAACAAAGCAACATCTTTTAAGTATGCAACAGATTGTTCTCACCGACGTGTTCCATTTCATTTTGTCTGGACGTTGTTTGAAGTGTTTGGCCACCATCAGATAAATCAGAAGTTGAAAAGAACCTCCCACCTAGTACCATGTAGATGCCACCATAGGCCCCCTGGAGCCTGGCTGAGGCCCATCTAAGACAGGCCAGGCTGATTAGGACCCTAGTGCGGGCTCAGTGAAGGGCTGGCATGCTCTCTCTTGTGATTAGCAGGTAATGATCTTTGATTTAATGTGCCGGATGGGAAAGTACAGCTCCTATTGAATTCCAGGAGATGATCAGCCAACCTGGAGCCAGTGTCATGTCCCATTAGAGTCTGAGCCGGGACAGCCCCCTCCTAATCTTCTCAGAGCTGTGCCATGTCATCATATCAGTGACGGTAGGGGTGCAATGGATATAAACGCTTTTGCGGGATGTTTGGACAAAAGCATACAAGGACCTTATTAACATAGACTAAGGCCTCTGCCAATCTCCACTGGAAGCAGCCAGTGTAGGACTTCTTAATTATTTGCTAAGGGACAGAAAACCATACATGTGAGTGACAATGATGGAGAAGAATATAATATGGATGGTTACATGCTGTTCTGGTTATCGACTCCTATTCCTAATCCAGCTTTGTCTTTGACCATTACATGTATAACTGAAGCTAATGTGCTACAAAGCCTAGCTAAGCTCAAAATAAATACAGTATATCACAGGCCCCTGATGGCATCTTACCTAAAGTTTTAAAAGAGATGAGGGGTATTATTTGTCAACCTTTAACTTTGCTATTTCAGAAATCTTTATCTGCAGGTGCGGTACCTTCTGGAAGCATGCTAATATAACGGTAATATTCAGAAAGGGGGATAGAATTAATCCATCAAACTATAGGCCAGTTAATTAAACTTGCATAACTTGCAATGGAATGGAAGCTATAATCAAAGAGAAAATGGTAGATGACCTGGATTCAAATATCATTTTGAGGGATAGCCAATGTGGATTTAGGAGAGGTAGATCCTGCTTAACTAATTTTCTTGAGTTCTTTGAGGAAGCTACAAGAGAAATGGATCAGAAAAAGGCCTATGAGGTGCACATAAGTTTCCAGTACGAAATATGTAATGTAGCACAGATAAAACCTTTAAGGAGTAATTAACCAAATACAGGTTTTAAGACATCTACTTTGTTTGAATTTTACCGTTTTTTCTGCCATGCAGAGCCGCACAACCCCTTGTGAGTAAGTGAGAGGTGACAGTGACAAGGAAAAACTCCCTAGAAGGAAGAAACCTTGGGAGGAACCAGACTCAAAGCCAGCAAGGAAAGCCAAATCCGAGAGATGGCTAAGTGGTCACACAGTCTTAAAATGTAAAATATAAGTTACAGCCAGGGAGCAGGGAGGTGATGACAAGCTGGTGTTGGCGCTCCTTCAGATAGCCGGGCAATCAGTAGTAAGGCAGCTGGATATACATAGAGGATAACACAGGCAGAAGGGTGAGCTAGACAGAAGGATGTAATGAGTAGTGGAGATGTCGCATGTAGCAGGGTGTGCAGGATATCTTGATAAATTGGGGTCTCCAGGCAGCATACCCCGGGAGGAGTAGGAGAAAAAAAAATGCAATTAGTCAAAGTAGGGGAGTACGCAAGCGCAATATGTAAGCGCAATATGTAAGCGCAATGTATAAACTCCGAAGCTAGAGTGACAGCACTGACACCTCAGTTTATCCAAAGCCAATGGCACCAATCCCCACCCAGCTCTAAACCTCACACTACAGATCTAATTGGGGGTGAACAATTAGCTAAAGCTAGGACTAGACTCCCTATAAGCTACACTGAATAAGTGTTTTTAATCTAGACTTGAATATTCAGAGTGAGCCTGAATCCCGCACATCCAGTGGAAGACCATTCCACATCTGAGGAGCTCTATAGGAGAAAGCGCTACAGCCAGCCGTAGCTCTTTCTACCCTTGCTACTAACAGAAAATCCTGCACCTTGAGAACAAAAAAAGCGCGGAGGGTTGTATGAGGCCAGCAGATCACTAAGGTATTCTGGTGGAAGGGCAATCAGTGCTTTATAAGTCAATAGCAGTATTTTATAGTCAATCCAAGACTTAACTGGAAGCCAGTGAAGGGAGGATCAGACAGGGCTAATGTGATAAAAAAAAAATTTAGTGTTTGTGAGAACTCTGCATTCTGTACCAGCTGACTTTTATGTAAGGATCTAGATGGGCAACCAGAAAGGAGGGCATTACAGTAGTCCAATGTGGAAGTTATAAAGGCATGTATTAATTTTTCTGCATCATGAAAGGAGACTATCTTCCGAAGCTTGGCTATGTTTCGTAGATGATAAAACACAGTTTTAGTAATGCATCTTATGTGAGCATCAAAACATAATTCTGAATCAACTAGAAGACTAAGATTTCTGACCACCATGTTAGGTTGTGTAGGAAGGCCACCAATGTTCAGGTAGTGAAACTTATTTTGTGCATCCTTGGGACCAATTACCAGAATTTCTGTTTTTGTCTGTGTTTAACATAAGGACATTTTTGCCATCCAGCACCAGATATCTAATAGTCAATCTTCTAACCAAGAGAGCAGTGATGCATCGTCAGGCTTAACAGATATATATATAACTGTGTATCATCCACATAACAATGAAACCCAGAACCATGATTTCTAATAATATTACCAAGAGGTAGCATATATAAGGTGAACAGTAGTGGGCAAAGTACTGATCCCTATGGGACACCATATTTGACTTTGGTGACTTGGAGAATTCATTGTTGACATGAGCAAACTGATAGCGATCAGTTAAATATGAGCGGAACCAAGAGAGCACTGTCCCCTTAATGCTAACCACACATTCCTGCCGGTCCAAGAGGATATTATGGTCCACAGTATCGAATGCTGCTGTTAAATCTAGTAATGCCAACAGAAATATACAGCCATGGTCAGAAGCCATAAGCAAATCATTCATTACTTTGACTAGAGCGGTTTCTATGGTATGGTTTTGTCTAAAGCCAGGCTGATATAATTCATTAATATTATTTTTCTGCAGGAAAGAAGACAGCTGACGGACTTCAACCTTTTCCATAATCTTTGAAATAAACGGAAGATTTGTGAGAAATATATAATTTCCTAAAACACTAGGTTCAAGATTTGGTTTCTTTAGTATGGTTCTAATAACAGCAATTTTAAAAGGTTTAACACATTTAACAGGGTAGTGCTAATCTGTGGTAGAATTTCCTTGAAGAATTTTGTAAGAATTGAGTCTACGAGGCTAGTAGAGGATTTACAGGAGGAAACTAGACTCAGAAGTTCTGATTGTTTTATAGGAAGGAAAGATTCAAAGGTCTCATTATTGGTAGGCATAAGATTAGCATTAGGCTGGCAGCCGTATGTAGCTACAGATGTGCTTTGGATGGTCTTTCTAATCTTAGTTATTTTACCATTAAAAAATGTCATAAAGTCATCACTCAGTCATTACTTAAGAGCTTGCAGGACTTGCAGGTTTAATGAAGAATTCTGTGTTAACCTAAACACAGATTCAAATAGGCATTTAGGATTTGTTTTGTTCACATCTATTAAACATGAGAGATACACAGACTTAGCAGCCACTAGTGCTTGTCTGTATTTAGAGAGGCTCTCTTTCCAGGCAGATTTGAAAACTTCTAATTTAATTGAGTGCCATTTGCGCTCTAGCATGCCTGTTTGAGTTCACGTGCACAATCAGAGTATCAGCGGGCAGGTTTCTTATCTCTATGCTTTATCTTCTTAAGAGGAGCTACAAGATCTAGAGTGCAGCAAAGGGATTTTTCCATGTTTGCAGTTACCTGTTCAAGTTAATTTACACACGATGCTTCAGATGTAAGGCTGAAGGACTGTGGAAGCTGTTTGATAAACATTTTTGTAGTTAGTGAGGCAATGGAACGTCTAATTCTGTACTTTGGAGCTATGGTCGACAGGAGGCTATACTGGATTTCAAATATTAACAAGTAATGATCTGAAAGCAGAGGACTTTGTGGCATAATAGATACATGTTCCACCAGGATGCCATGGCTAATAATCAAATTAAGGGTATGGTTACAGGCATGAGTAGGCCTGACTACATTCTGACATATGCCTACAGAGTCAAGAATAGCTGCAAACACTATTTTTAAAGGATCACTTTCTTTATCCATATGAATGTTAAAGTCACCCACAATAACAGCTTTGTCAGTACTGACCATGAGGTTTGTTAAAAAAATCAGCAAACTCCTTAAGAAAATTACTGTACGGCCCAGGCGGTCTATATACAATAACAATGGTGATTTGGGGCGAAGAGCTAGAAAGAGATGAGCCAGCAAGGCCAAGAACAAGAGTTTCAAATGTGTTGAAGCTAAAACTACATTTCTCGGACATTCCTAGGTTGGACTCAAAAATTGCAGCAACACCACCACCTTTGTGATTTGGTCGAGGGTTATGCTTATAACTGTATTCAGCTGGAGTAGATTCATGTAGTGCAAGCATCTGGATACACAGCCAATGAATATTTTATGTACCCCTTGGTGATATATGCCTTGCCTCAGGTAGACTCTGTACCTATGTTTACCATGAGACAACCAGTAGCCGTCCAGACCCCCACCTAGCCATCGCCACCTGGTAGCTGCCACGAGTCCTGCACCTGACACACATACTGCCACCAGAATGAGAATCAGAACAGAGTTTATTCCCAAGTACATTCACACATACAGGTACAAGGAATTTGCTTTAGTGGTTGGTGCCAAACATTGAGAGATAGAGGTGGGTTTATATATAAATATATATACATATATACATGTATACATAAGGTGCTAATATAAATAGATAGAAGAAATGTGAAATATGGTAT
>JAODKF010000046.1:32929842-32953997 GCA_026779585.1 Mormyrus proboscirostris
AAATGATCAAAATCAATGTCAAACTGGCCAAAACACTCAATTTCAGTGGGGGTTGAATAATTTTGAACACAACTGTATGTCCAGCTGGTCCAACAAGATGGGTGATGCTTGTACCTGGGGGTCATAAAATAGCCTCCAGTATAAGCCCTGGAGTGCAAAGTACCTCTCCTCCCAGACCCACGAAATAGGATCTGCTTCTCGCAGTGAAGGAGTGGCAGGCTGAGCTGTTTGTCTCTGTGAAGTAGTGTACACTCCGTGAGGATGCTGCACGCTAGGCTGCTTCACTCCGCGGAGAAGCGGCAGGCAGGGCTTCCATCGTTCCATGGGAAAGTGACAGTGGTTAGCAAGTCAACACGTCTTATTCTTTACCGATCACCTGCCACCAAAGCCATTCAAAGTCTGACATAATCCGATCTCCCCTCCAGACAAGGGGTTCCCAATCCTCTGCCGGATTCTCTACGTTGTCATTTGGCAACTGGCTATGGATTGGATCATCTGCATCACTGTCTGGCACTGGCGTGGTAAGCTCAATGAGTAGTCTTGGTGTCCAGGCAAGAAAGCTATTCCACTGAGAGAACTGGACGCTATGAACATTTCCATCCCTTAATTGTAACATTTGGTGAACATTCCTAGAACAAAAAATTTAGCTGAGCATATCTCCGTCACATTTAACAAGGATAATATCCCTCATTAATTATTAATACTGCACATCATTTGTAAATTACAAAGCTGGTAAACCAGTGCCTCTGTTTCACAAATGAAACGTGATGAGGGACGAAAATAAGTCACACATGGTTATAGCCAGGGTGTAATGAAAATGAATTGAATATCATAATGCTATAACTATAGCATTATTATAGTTATGTCAGTCTTTTACACACTGGCCACTGAATCTGAAGACAATGTTTACAGTTAAAGGAAAAAAAATGGCTGTTAATGTGGAAACATATCAAATTCAAAGGTATGGATTAAATGTTGACTTTTTGTATGCCACAAATCACGGTGGGTTTGATTCTTTGATTATGAATTGAGTGAAACCAGTCTAAAATGCCCAGCATCACTACCACATACACCCCCTCACTCACCAGAAACATGGTCCAGACAGCCACCCTGGTCTCAGAGCCCTTCTCCTGACCATCGCCTTATCTCCACTTCAAATCCATGACAGCCATGTTAATTAGCACCCTCTCTCATTTCTGAAGCCAGAGAAACTTACTCATGTCCACTTAAAGGCTTTCTTTCTTCTATGAGAGTCTGTCGGACTTTCATAGTATGTGATTTTTCATCACAGGTCCCGATGATGGGTACTTGAGCTTTTACAAAGTCCATGTCCTTCTTCCTGTGGGCTACGCTCTATGGATATATGTAGGGGTCTCAGACCAGTGGCCTCAAACACAAATTATGTGAATAATATGTTAAACCACATCTTATTTCAGAAAGAATGCTAACACACAGATAGTTAATGAGAAGGCAAAAAATGTCACATCAGTCAGACAGTCAATACACTCTAATTGTCATGACGAATATTAAGCATTTACTATTACATATGTCAGTATGATTACTTTAAAGAAGCAGATACTGTATTCAAATGTGAGTTTGGTGTTTTACATTGTTGGATTTTTCACTTAAATTTCCTAATTATATTAACCAATGCAACACTGATAAACCAGATTCTGCTTTTGTGCTGTGTAAGGTTTGAATAGGTTGATAATGCAAGAGCCAGAAAAAGTTATATGCTGACATATTCTATAATGCTGTCAATTTGTTTATTTACCTAATGTTTCCATACACTTTGACACTCAGGGTGGACCACATAGGCATAGATAACCATTAGTGATTTAGTCTAGCACAATCTATCTAGCATGCTGTGATTGCTTGTTATAAAACTTCATCTGTGATTAATCCTGTACAGGGCTAGACTGGGACTAAAATTCGGCCATGGACTTTAGGGCCCTCTATGATAAATTTTGATAACTTTTGTCAATCTGCATACCCATCAGCCCTCTGGGAAAATGCCCATTATGTGCCAACTGTTATATATTAATATTAATATTAAGACTGCACAGATTTCATGTAGACATCCATCCATCTTCATCGCCTGAGGTGCATGGTAACAGTGAGTTAGGAGACAGTAGGGAAAGGCACAAACAGACACAATGTGTGCAATTAAGGGTTGTCTAACTTTTTGGACTATTGAAGGAAACCCATGCAAAACACTGGAGAACATGCAAACCCCACACACAGAACCAGGGATGGGAATTAAACCTACAAAAACACGAGGAACACGCAAACTCCACACACAGAGCAAGGGACAGGAATTAAACGTACACAAACACAGGGAGAGGATTTATATATTTTTTGTTGTTTTCATTTAATACTAGCTTATTTTCTATTTATATTTACATATTTTTATTTTTTGTGTATTTATTTTAATATTTGTTATCAGTATATGTCTATATAATAGCAATTTATTATAATTATTTTATTTTTTTAATTTATTTTTGATTTTCATTAATTAAATTATTTTTATTTTATCTATTACTAATTGATTTTTTATTTAGTTATTTTTAAAGATTTTTATTTGGTATGTTAATATACTTAATACATTTTAATAAAAATACACTGCTCAAAAAAATTTAAGGAACATGTTGAAAATAAATCAGATCTCAATGAGAAAAGAAATCATGCTGGATATCTATACTAATATGGACTGGGTAATGGCAAAGGATGCCACATTGTTTCATGGAAATGAAAATTATCAACCTACATGTACAGAGGACTGAATTCAAAGACACCCTGAAAATCAAAGTGAAAAAATGATGCGGCAGGCTAGTCCATTTAGTCGAAATTTCATTACAGTAACTCAAAATCGTACTCAGTAGTTTGTATGACCCACATGTACTTGTATCCAGTGAGTCAACGGATGGTGTCCTGTGGGATCCCCTCCCAGATCTAGACCAGAGCATCACTGAGCTCCTGAAACAATGCAACCTGGCAGAACAAAACATAATGTGCTATTGGATTTAGGTCAGGTATGCGTGGGGGTCAGTCAATGGTATCAATTTCTTCAACCTCCAGGAACTGCCTGCATACATTGTTGGGCACCAGGAGGAACCCAGGCCCCACTACAGTAGCGTAGGGTCTGAAAATGGGTCCAAGGATTTCATACCAATACCTAATGACAGTCAAAGTACTGTTGTCTAGCCTGTAGAGGTTTGTGCATGGATATGCCTCCCCAAACCATCACTGACCCACCACAAAACCAGTCATGTTGAACAATATTACATGCAGCATACCGTTCTCCACAGCTTCTCCAGATCCTTTCACTTTTGTCACATGTGCTCAGGGCGAACCTGCTCTCATCTGTGAAAAGCCCTGGGCGCCAGTGGCGGACCTGCCAGTTCTGGTATTCTATGGCAAATACCAGTCGAGGTTCCACAATACCGGGCAGTGAGCACATCGCCCTCTAGTGGACATTGGGACAGGGTCAGCCATTTATCAAGCAGTTTGGGAGTTTTTGGGGTTAAGGGCACTGCAAGAGCCCAACAGTGTTATGCTCATTCAGTCAGCACTTGGATACAAAATTCATAGAGACACACACACACCACTTTCAGAGATACACTTCAAAATGGATATATGAAATATATACATAAAAACAAACAAAATAATTTTTACATCAAAACAGAGAAGTACAGCATCAGATGTAATCACTTTAGCTTATGGTGACTCAACCAACTAGCATTAAGAACTTCCGACTGATCATTGTCTTCTGGTCTGTTGTGAAAAGAGCATGACAATCCAATTTGCAGCTCCATGACAACACAGGGGATTTTTTAACAAAAAAAGCATATTCTACACAACTGCTTACAATGATTCACTGGCAAAATGAACTATGGCAGGAACTTAAATACACAAACCAAACTGCGCTAACAAGGATGCAGGGTGAAGCATTAACAAGACAACCAATCAAACAAAACACAGAGTAACAAGCAACAGGTACAACTAAAGAACAGAGATAATCACAGAAATAGGACAAACTACAAAACACTAATTTAAAACTAGGAATACAAAGTGAGATTGGACTTAAGCAGAGTTCAAAGCAAAACCCACTTGGTTCTCGATCACAGAACAACATACTCAGCCCCCTGAGCTATTACACAGTCTAGGAGCAGGGAGAAACAGAAAAAGGTAAACGATTCAAAGACAGAGGAGGATGGGATGGCCAGCAACACCTACTGGCCAAACGGGGAAGAGACATAAAGGGCAGGGTCGAACACATTGTAACATTCTTGTAGAACGCAAGTGGAAATAAAGTCTGGACAATGATATTTCCTCCATTGTTTTAATTGTTGAGACCAATGGTGTAAATAACAAAGTACAAATACATCATTACTGTACTCTTCTTTTTGTGGATGGGACAACCAATATATGGAGATTCACAATATATAGGTTAACATACTGATATTTCCGAGTGATATTTAGGTTTTATGAATATTCACGTTAACAGCACCAGACGTAAAGACACAACTTCTAAAATAATGCAGATCATTGCACTGGATCATTTTCTGTAGTGGAGGAGGAGGGATTTCATCGGCACATTCACTACTTAGAAGAGGTTACAAAGTACCGGCCCATGACATTTATTATTAAATGTGGCAACAGCATAATGATTTTGTTGCCCTCAATGACTCCAATCCACCTGAGCTTGTTTATGTTTGCCAACCTCGTGACTCAGGGTGGGGCATTGGCCTTGAGATGATTCATCGGAAGCAGTGGAAAGTTCTTCCTGGCTCTGCCCCACTCTTCCGTTCGTTTGAATACACTGCCTCACAGCTCCGGGGATCCACTCCCACTATTATATGCACTGTTTATCGACACCCTAAGCGAAATAAGGATTTTTAAAATGACATTACTGCTCTTATTACTCATTTTTCGGTACTCTCTCCCGGTATTATAATCCTTGGTGACTTTTACATTCATATGGACAATGACAATAACCTCCCCTCCAGAGATTTCACATCTTGTCTGGATATCTTTGGATTTCAGCAACATATTAACTTCCCTACTCACTGCAAAGGCCATATCCTAGACCTGGTTTGCTGTTCTGGTGTCACCCCCTATGACTGCAAAACCAATCTGTTCCCACTGTCTGATCATCTGCTTATTACCTTTAATATAAATCTAACACTTTCCAAGATTTCTCCATAGTACAGAAACAGCATTACTAAAAATCACCAATGACCTCCTGATGGCAGCTGATTCTGGCCTTCTCACCATTCTCATCCTCCTGGATGTGAGCGCAGCCTTTGACACTATTTCTCACAATACTCTTCTGAATAGATTGTCATCCATTGACATCAGTCATACTCCCCTTGCTTGGTTCACCTCATATCTCTCTGCCCGCACTCAGTTTATCCAACTCAAATCTCATTCCTCACGTTCATTCCCCATTTACACTGCTTAAACTGCTAAAGATGTGGCCGAGTATTTAGGAAATTTAATATCAATTTTCACTGTTATGCTGATGACACCCAACTCTATATCTCCTCCAAACCTAACTGCTCCTTTCCACCCTCTTCCCTTTCAGACTGTCTAATGGAAATTAAATCATGGTTCTCCTCTAACTTTCTCAAACTGAATAGCAATAAAACTGAAGTTCTACTCGTTGGTACAGTATGACTTCCACTCTAACTAAATCCCAGTAGTTTCTTCATCAATACTGATAATTCTGTTATCCACCCTTCCAACCAGGCTACGAGTC
Organism: Mormyrus proboscirostris; assembly: GCA_026779585.1. Taxonomy (NCBI): domain Eukaryota; kingdom Metazoa; phylum Chordata; class Actinopteri; order Osteoglossiformes; family Mormyridae; genus Mormyrus; species Mormyrus proboscirostris. The sequence goes on from JAODKF010000046.1 coordinate 32,935,604, forward strand.
TGGGTGTCTCCAGTAGTAACTCGTACCCCCTCCAGTTTTATAACAGCTTCACTGGTTGCCTATAGAAACTAGAATAGTATTCAAAATTCTAGTTCTCACTTTCAAATGCATTTACCATCTCGCCCCTCCCTATCTATGTGGCCTTCTTCATATCGCCACTCTATCCCGATCTCTCAGATCTTCATCTGCCACCCATTTTATTGTTCCCTCTGCCCGCCTCATCACCATAGGACACAGAGCTTTTAGTCGATCTGCTCCCCGACTCTGAAACTCATTTCCACCGAATATCAGAAATAATAAATTCTCTTACATTGTTTAAGTCAAAACTCAAAACCCATCTGTTTAAGGTGGCTTACTCGCTTTAACCCAATTATTGTTTGATTATGTAAATAACTCTTTTTTTTTTATTGTTTATCTTTAATGGGCTATGTAAGGTGACCTTGGGTTTTAGAAAGGTGCCCACAAATAAAATGTATTATTATTACTATTACTTAACTAACTGAAATTAAAAGACAATATTATGCTTTATGTATAATGAGTCCACGATTCTTGAATTCAAAAAGAAATAATAATGAGAACCGAAATGTGATTGTCTGATATAGAACGAAATACACAAAGAAAGTTATCATATATATTGCATGTATATATGTGTAAACAGTATGTCTCTTTTTTCACTGGTAGTAGTTCCTGAACTCTCAATTTTGCCAGCTGATGACTGCTGAAATTTTCTGTAAAACAGCATATAGTACTCAACAAATTGCATTACAAATTTTGAGAAAAGTCATTGCAAAATCAACCATTTCTGCCCACAGCAATCACAAAAAAACTCCACAAAATCCCATAGGGACTGCCAAATATAACTTAAGTTTTATTAAACAAGGTTAGTTTAGGCCTACTTTTTAACAGAGGCCCCTGGACTTCAGCCTGGGTAAGCCTGTGCATTAAAGCTCCCCTGGCAGTATTCCTCAGATCCAAACAACAGACACTGGAAAAAGAACCATTCATTGGTGAACAATAAAAACCAGAAGCTCTTGACATGCTTTTGCCAAAGACCTCTGGGGCATGGGGGAACTGGCAGTAAAAACATAAGACATACGCTATTAAAATAATATCCAGAGTCAACGTCCTTTCCTAAAGGTCATGCTTATGGGAGAAGAGTAATCCTGGCCTCAGCCCATTGCAAATTCACGGGTGCTTGTTTTTTCAAACAGAAATTCTCACAAGTCAAGGGAAATGGCCTCATGAGAATTTCCAGTGAGGTCTGCTGAAAGCAGCCAGAGCAGCTAGGCTCACAAAAGAGCTTCACTTTCCTCAAACTTCAAGGTGTTCAACTGAGTAAGAAAGGAGTGACACTACCATGGTCAAAATTACAGCTGCATATGCCTTACCGAAACACAGAAATTTTGCATAAATAAAACAAAATATAAAAATTCAGTTTCTTCTTAAATCTGCTTTTAATTTCAGTCTAATTAAAGTTCCAGTTTTTTTATTTGCCCTCAGACAAAAGTGATTGGACACATGTTTGCAAACATTTTTCTTTTCCAGTTTCCATGACATTCGGAGGAAAGAATTTTTTTTCCGTTTAAAGGCTTTTTGGGAGAATACACTAGAACACCATCCAATTTTAAATTTTCAATTTAAATTTTTAAATGCAATTCAATTTTAAAGTTTTATTTTGCTTCTTATAAACTGTCTAATACATAACACAGTTAATATGCTTTCTGCAATATTGTCTTTGGTCTTTCAAATTCAAGTGAGGTCTATCCCAAGTATATCCTGGATGGGATAGCGGTCCATTGCAGTGTATAAACACACACGCACACACATACATACACCCACCTATATTCATATCTTTGTGGGGACTGACCATTCTTTTCTATCGGCAAGACCGTAATCCCAACAACAATTAAAACCTTAACCCTACCCAGCCCTAACCTTAACCATAAGTAACCAAGTCGTTTGGCATTTTTAGTTTTTTTGATTGCAGTCACAGATTTTTATAAAATAGAATTTCCCCGTGCGGTGACCAAAAAATGGTCCCTACAACATCAAAATAACAGGTTTTTATCATACTGTGGGAACATTTTGTCCCCACAATGTAGTGTGTATCTCACCCATACACACACACAGAGCCATTTATTCAAAATATCTTATTCTTCTGAAAAGTTTTAACTATCTAAAAACTATTTCCACACCACATTTCCATACATTGCATAAAAAATCTGAATTGCAGTCATGTGAGGTAGGGCACTATATGCTTCAAATTTCAAACATCCGTTGATGTAAAATGGCTGGGGGATGAATTAGCAGCTAAGAGACTAGCCAACGTGGCCCCCACCCACGCATGATTGAACCACGTGCAATAAATCATGGAAAGTGGGAAATAAATAGTGTGGGTCCACTATTTAGATCAGCACACCTCAGTTCAGTCAGTGGCACCCTGTTTTAAAGCTGTCTAAATACTCCCTGTGAAGGTCAGGACCAAACTATAAAGGATTAAGATCAAAGCCACTGCAAAAATGCTTTTCTTAACTGACTACAGCTTTAAGCAAAACTGTGAGTAAAACACTGAGGTGTTTTCCCTTCAGCTTTTTCTCAGAGGACTGTTATATGTTTGCTGCTCCACTCAAGTGTTCACACTGCTAACAAAAGAACAAAAAGGACTAAAACATTTAAAAAAGACAAAACATGATGTTAACAAAGGCTTCAAGTTGTATATATTTGTTTCTGTTTAACAAAACGTGCAGTTGAAAAATGTGATTGAATGGTAATTAAAAATTTCCCAGGTTTCTTAGTTACACTGATTATACAAACCTTCTTAAATGGTTGGTTTTTAGTGCAGGCCCATTGACATAATCCAAGCCATTTTGCTGTTTTTGACAGCCATCTCTGAGGGAAAATAGAGAGGAAGTAAAACAGAAAGGTATGGGGGGAAACATGGAATGCTCTCACATCCATAATGATGATTCCTGTAGATATGACAGATTAAGTGTCCAGCCACAGAGAAGTAAAATACTAACAAAGAGGTGAAAAAGAAAGTCTGCAAAAACATTTCACAGAGAAAAGGAGAAAAAGAGGCCTGGTGACCTAGCAAAGAGGTCTGCTTAGATGCACATACCAGACTGGATGGTTCGAAAAAACTATAAGCTAAATTTGGAGAAAATTACACTGAGGTTTACAATAAAAAGATCTTCACAAATTCACAAATGGAAGCAACATAAATATATACTACAGTGCAAAGGTTTCAGGCAGTCAAAGAAAATTATGCTTAAATGATGTTCATGTTTTTGTAAAACAAGATGTTATTTCTGTCAAAGTTGAGTTAGCTTAGCCATTTCAAGACCTCTCCTAAAATCAACCAGTATCAGCACTTACCATACAATAAGCAATAATATTTTTAACTCAACCACTGACACATCTTCTTTGGCTAATCAATTCCTCATTGAGTTATTTTACTAAGAGGTTTGGGAACTGAAGCAGTGTTCATCTAACCATCCAAGAAGATAACAGTAACTTTTTGGAGAAGAGAAATTCTTATTATGCACATGTTCTAATGTTAAATTAGAACAAGAAAAAGTTTTTCTGAGAAAATTCACACCTACTAACCAGATAAATAGCTTTAACCATTTTCTATGACTGTGCAAGACGTTTTGTATATTTATTAACAGGATGTTAAATATGACATTCAATTTTATACTTTCATTTACCTGATGGAACTGGCTGCTAATGTATACCTTTGAAAACAGGCTAAATAATCTCAGGCAGTAGAATTCTTATCAAAATTCAATAAAATCCATGATGAATGTATTACTGTCATATTCACATAACAACTATGTCCCATAGAACTTTGGAAAAAAAAGGCTGAAATACCAAGCATTCCCTGTCTGATACAATAGTCATATGATAATTCATCTGAATCACAAACATAACACCCAGAGTGACTCACTGTAAGCACTACAACATTAAGCTCTCATTCATGTCAAGTAGGAGCGCAAGACTCAAGTGGCCAAGCCAAAAATACACCCTTTATTTTGAGCAAAAAACTGGGAGCCCATTTCAATAGCATGAGGAGTGTTATCTGTGAGTCTGCAGTCGCAATAGGAAGCTGCTCTGCAATATAAGTCCAAGCAGGAGGTGATGACTAGATACCAACAAGCCTGCTGTATGAAGTGCAACAGCGCAGCTGATAACCTGCTTCCTCTCTGTCAGGGGACGTCTTTATAAGGCTGTGCTCCTCACAGTGAGGCACCTGAGACCCCAGAAATAACCACTGTGGCCTCTGGCCAGAGTTGTGACAGCCCAATGCAACAGACATCAGAAAGTGTACTGTAGTATGTGAAAATCATTAGTGCCTATTTTCCACCAGCATTTGCACAGGCTTTGAGCACTCACACGCTGCTGGCAAGCTATCAGTTGTGTACAGTGTGTTTTCTGGCAACCTTAGTGAATGTACTACACATCATGCAATATACAATGTATTTTTTGATCTATCCATTTTCTAACCATTCAGGGTTGTTAGATTGTGAGCCCATCCCAGGCAGCACAGGGTAAAGGGCTGGGGTATACCTACTTAATGGGATGTCAATTCTTCCTTTACAGCACAGATACACACAAGAACTCAAGAACTGGGTAGTATTATAGTATTGAGACGCCATGAAGCCTAGTGGCACATCTCTGGGCAGCAGGAGGAAAGCATAGGGATAGCATGCAAAGTGTACACACACACACAGAAGAGAGGTGGGATTCAACTTCCCAATGCAGGAGTAGTGAATTACAGGGCTGCTCAGTGAATCACCAAGCCAACCCAGAAGATGCTTTTATTACTTGATCTCATATTATTATACTAAGCACAGCTGGGGAAAAAAAAACATTCATTAAATCAATGTATATCATCAAATCATCTTATAATGTAAAACTGAAAAAAAACTTTTCACATCATTATAAAATATAATTATATTTTATCATAATTATGAGAAAGTCTGAAAGAAATGGATATTAATTATAATACACTGGGAGAAATACAGTTCACTGACTATTCAGGATCGTTGGACAACTCTGCATGTAATCCTGATGAAACATTCTCTCCTCTCTGAAGAATTGCACAAGATTTATTTCAGCAGCACAAAAAGTCCATTGGAACATCAGCCTCTGTCAACAAGCTGGACCCATATTTCATGTGTCACGTAGTCTGGGTTGAGAATAAAGGGAAGATGGGCTTGTAATTTCCGAGCTTATTGAAACATATGAGACTCAGTAGAGTATTGTGCACCACAGCATCTGGGGAAATATTTAGACATCCAATACATGATAGTGCTCTGCCTGATTTGGCAATTAGAAGCAGATCATAAATAAGCCTGCAGAGAATAAACATTAAAAGCATATCTGCATAGAGACAATTAGCAGATCGACCTTCATCTGTTGTGTGCAGTCAACTGCATAGTGCTTGTGAGGGTCTTGGGAGCATTTAAGATTGGTTAAAATGTTAAACCTTATTGGTGTTATAATGTCTCTGAAAGAATGTCTTAAAGAATAAACTAAAGACACTAGTGAGGTCAAGTGATTGGATGAAGGTCTGGCCTGCAGCTGGGCAGCAGACAAAAGAATCTCTAACTGGTCAGAGTTTGTGAGAGACTGGGTAAGTATATATACACCCACTCCTATTCACTGGGAATTGCTGGACTTTGCTGTGTCTATAAAACCAACCATTGTTGTACCTAAAAATGGCAGCCAACTTTCAACTTAAAAATGAGTCAAATGTCTCACATTGATGCCACCTGGTGGTTAGGCCCAGTCAGCAATCTCATCTACTGGGTGTAGCAGCTCTACACAACAATATTAAACTATCTGAATGGTCAGATCAAATTGCTCCACTGGCATTGTTTTGACACAACTTGATAAACCAGTGAAAAGCATAAAAACTTTAAGACAAATCACACACATAAAACGCACTAAAATGCTTAGCTGCATTGCCAGTATTTTCTGTAGGGTCAGAGTTTAAATCATAGGAATTTGACAGGATGATGGTTCCTCCTTCTACTAAGTTAAAACTGCCTTGATATCAGCTCCTGTGGAGTCGAATGTCTTATCAATCCATGGTGGCTCCTAATCTAGTCAAGCTGCTCCTTATAGCTCCTGTGCACAAGGCTACACAGACACACATATACTGAGTTATATGCACAAACCAAACAAGTAAAAAGAAGCAAAGTGGTAAAAGGAAAAAGGCATTAGGTTATGTTATATACTTTATATATCTATCAGTAGCTGTAGGGTCGAGAGGAATTTGTACATCTAACTGGACAGGCTCATAGGCCTGCCTTATCTGAAGTGGATGTTGTGTATGGTGACAGATGCAGACAGCAGCTAGTCATAGGGCCAAGTTGCTACAGAGCCAGAGGATTCTAGTGGTCCCATAGCCTGGGAAGAGAGCAATTTGATAAATCCTTCTCAGGGCCACAGGGCTCTATCCATACTGGATTTGTACATGTCACCCCAAAGCCTGGCCAGTTCTGGTATCCCATGTTCAAAGCATACTGGGGAGATGGGGGCATGTACATCAGTAGTTATAATTCCAGATCCTTAAAATTATTAGGTAAATGATATTAGGTAATATTATCCATCCATTCATCCATCTATCCATCTTGTATACCCTCTTGTCCTATGCAAGATCTAGAGTGCAAGGCAAGGAATAACCAACCCACTGCAGATAATATTAAGTAACTTATAATCAGCAGTGAATTTCATTAATCAATTAAAAGATCTATATTTTATCTAGAAAAAAAAACAATTAATTGAAACATATTTACAAAACTATGTGATATTAAAATAGTCCCCCCAGGATTTTACCATTCTGCGATCGCAGAAATTAACACAAAATCAAACAAACTCCACAATATTTACAAGTGCTTGCAATTTTTCAAATGTACCTCAACTTTTGTGACCATGACACGCCCTGTGATACCATTGCAGTGCGCATTCGTGTGTGTTTTTTGCTAGGCTCCACTGTGAGGAAGATGAATACACCTCATTTACCAAAAGGTTGAGTTGTGGCATTATATACAGCACAGCATAGTCTGCATAAAACAAATAATGGGTACTGTTGGGTACTGTGGAAATGAAACTATACATTATTTGACTGTGGCAAAGGCTGGAATAACCAGCCTAAAAATAATGCAGGAGTCGGTGCTTGTGGAATAATACAGTGACATGCAACCTGTACTACAAACAACCTAATATAGTGGTTCTCAAGCTTTTTTCATTCAAGTACCCTCTGTGTCCAGGAAAACATGTTTGGCCCCCCTTACATACAGTGCGGCGCAACAGTTTGGAACCACTTGTGAATTTTGCGTTTTTTCAACTTTTCACCTTTTATTTCAATTCCTTCGTTAGCCCAATACATTTATCTGAGTACAGTGTTTCGGGGGATATACCTGGCAATTAACATTAGCTTTTTATCCTAGCTTGGCCTTAATTTTCTGAGTTTGTTTGTGAAAGTTGTCATGTTAATCATTTCTGCGTAAATAGTGTGATGTGCTTCACTGGCCATGGGTTAGCATGCTTTAAGGTAGGACTGGCAGGCATCATATCTTCTTCATATTCATATACAGTAGGTGGCCTTGAAAAAGGCTGTTTTGTGTGTTAGTGATGGCTCATTATTCGGTGGGCCAACCTTTGCTGTTTGTCTGCACCGTGTTGGCATTGAGTGAACCAGTTTGATGAGGTGATCATGGCTGATAACATGGTTCCAAGCTGCAATGAGGCAGTCAATCAACGTACATTTTGATGTTGGATGTCTCTTGGATATCTCCAAGGCCACCTTGTGCCAAAAGTTCTCACTTGGATTCAGATCCGGAGACTGGCCAGGCCATTCCATTAACTCGATGCTGTTCTGATGCTTCCAGTTGATCACCTGTTTGGTATGATGGTAAGGTGCGTTGTCATCCTGGAACAGGAATTGGCCTGGAAACAACTGCTGCATTGATGGAACCATGCACTTTTGCAGTATTGTAATGTACTTGGTCCCGTTTACCATTCCATCAGTGATGTGCAGTCCAATGATGTCCAATGCCAATGGCAGCCATAGACCATAACCTTCAAAGGATGCTTCACAGTGAGGGTGAGGAACTCAGGCTTGAGATTCTCTCCAAAAAACCTCCTTATGTAGGTGCAGGCCTGACTACCAAATAGGCAGAAGATGCTTTCTTTACTGAAAAGCACTTTTTCCAACATTTCACATGTCCAGCTTTAATGCTCCACGCCCACTTGATTCGGTGGTGCCTTTGGATATCAGTCATCAGTGGCTTGTTGAATGCCTAGCAGCCAAGCAGACTGCAACAAACTGCAAGCACTGGCTATGAACTATTGATGAGCTGACACTGACATGACAGTTGTCTGACCACTCACTCAGTAGCTGATGTGAGGTCAACTTGCATTGAGTCAAGGAAATGCATCAAAGTGCACAATCCTGGCATGATGTTGATACACATGGATGACCAAACGGAGGCTTGTCTACCATTAAACCCGTCGTTTTCTTCTTTTGTACAGTCTTAACAACTGTGCTGTGACTGTAACTGAATTTGTTAGCAATCTGCTCATCACTGACACACAAACTCACTCCTCCAATGTCAGACTCAGAGTCTTCTTTATGATTGTTGAAGAAAGTGTGTGAAACCCAAAAGCCCCTGATTGTCCATGCATTATTTCTGATCAATCTTGATCCAATTTTGACACAGGATCCATAAAGGTTATAGCAGCTATATTCCAGTATCAACTAAATTGCAAAATTAGAATCACGTGATCTTAAAAAATTGATTCTAATAGCTAAATGTATCCTTTATACTGTAATGTGGCACACAGACAAATATACTGGGTAAATTAAGAAATTAAAATAAAGCGTCAAAAAGTTGAAAAAAAAATGCAAAATACACAAGTGGTTCCAGACCCGGACTAAATACAAAAGACAGAGCAAACCGAACAAGGCACAGGTGAGAACAATCAGGGTAGGAACACGAGGTAACGAGGTGGGCATGGCACACTGGAGAATCGTTCAGGCTGATCATGACACATTGCACATGGTACAAAAATGGAGGATTATCTTTGTTGGTGCAAGAAAGAAAGAAAAGAAAGGACAGGAAGGATACAAAATACAGAAAAAGGATGAAAATATTAAGAAATTGATAGATTAAATAGATTAAGAAAATACTGTACATGCAAATAATAAACATGGAAACCATAAAGGACACATTGTCGGCCAAACTGAGTGTGAAAATGGTTCTAGGATAAAATTTGTTTTTGAATTTGTTTGTTTGTGTCAGGACGCTGAAGGCACGATGGGAAGAAAGCACGGGAGTCCAAGTATACGGCATAAATTTGGGATTTATTAGCGGAGTAGAACACAATCGGGGCACAAAAAAATGTCAGTGACAACAAGACTTTAATGACGAGACTGGAAAAAGATTAACTGAGAAGCACTTAAATACACAGACTCAATTGGACAGTGGGAGCATAGGGGCCCGTAAGCGATCGCAGGGGCTGGGTAGATGGGACCCTCACCCGGTGTACATGGACAAGACTAGGAACAGCTGGTAATCAAGAGGATTCCACACAAGGTTAACGAGGGGGTGTGGCACACAGGAGGAGCGGCACGATTGGGACGTTTGTTCTTAACTTGATGGCCCTGTATCACCTTTCAGGGGGCAACAGTTCAAACAAGTGATGTTCCGGGTGAGATCTCTGAAAATGTTGGTGGCTCTGCTGTAAATGTCCTCAAGGGAGGGAAATGGGCAGCCAGTGATATTCTGGGTGGTGGAAATGACCCTCCAGAGTGCTTCTCTGTCTGTTGAGGAGCAGCTGGAAAACCATCCAGAGATGCAATAGCTCAGTACACTCTCAACTGAACAGTGGTAGAAGGATGCCAGCAGTTTGTTATTATTTGTTATTGCTTTTCCTGAGGATCCTCAGAAGGTAGAGTCGTTGCAGGGCCTTATTAACAAGTGTGGTGGTGTTGGTATCCCAGGACAAGTCAGAGACCTTTTCCACATAGTCCCCATTGATATGAAGATTTTATACTCACATTATCCAACCTGCTATCAGTAACTGTAACTCTAAATTTATAAATACCATATTTTGCCTTCTACCCATTTGAATGGCAATGGATTATGAGAAATACTTCCTGGACAGTAAACAGTTACCCTATATTTAATTTCACATGTTCATGGCACTTTTAAGTGCACAAGGATATCCAACTATCAGGCAGGAACATAGATGATGTTGTAGTACTATTTTTTGTTCCACAATTCCGCTAGAGTTCCAATATCACACACACAACTGTATTTCTCTTGCATGCTTTCCTCAAGCATAATAGCTATGGCCAAAACCTAGCCATTTCATTGTGATGGATGAGGATAGGAGATTATTTTTATTCACACAAATCTGTTAAAATAAAGCAGGTATACAATCCTAGATAATGATTATTATAGCAGAAAGTAGTATGCCTATAAAAAAGTTCTGCATTTTTTTGTGTGTATGTTTTCCAGCTCACTTTGCTTAATAATGTAAAATATTACATGAATTTTTCATCTAACATTTTTAAAATTATCTTACAATTAATGTTTTTCAAACTGAATATTCTCACATGTAAATGTACCAGACTAGATCCCCAGACTTATTGTAGAGCCATGCGCTCTCCGTCTTCACATTCTTTGATGATACATAGTGAAATGGAGAGAAAAATATCTACCTTGTTGTGGATTCACACATTTTGCACAATGAAGGTACTCAACATTCTTGTGAGCAGTCACAAAAGGGACTTAGTCCCCTCTATCTAATGACACCACAACTTTAGTGCCAAATTAATAGCTATCAACTACCTATTAACTGTCATAATTCTGTTCTGCTGACAACAGCTGATGAGACAAAAAGTCACATGGGTGCTGTTTCTCTGACGAAGCCATGTGTTGTAACAATACTGTAGTTACCTCAACCATGTTCTCAGGAACCAGTGTTATAGGTTTGGAGTCAAAGTGAAAAACCACTTTAATCAATCAAATGCATGTTAGCCTTTGTCATCCATTTATGGGTTACTCAGTGATGAAGGCAGCTGCAGAGCAAAAATGCTGGATAAACCTTCCAATAAAATTGCAAAATACATCAATCATTGTATGTATTTGATGGAGGATGAAAGAGGCCAGGCTTATTTGAAGCCATCTTTCACCCCTCTGGACCCAACATATACCCGGGGAATGAGACAGGAAATTCATAGAACTGGCACTTTTCCAATTTGACATATTACTGGCCCTTCAACAAACATTGTAAAACAGATCTAATATGATATATGTTCCAGCATTATCTCAGAAAACACTAGGATTGTAAACAATTGTATTCCTTTTCAGCCCGTCCCAGAGTACATCATTAATGGATGTCTGGAGCAGAGCCTCAGCCTGTTTATTAGCCCAAAGGGAATAGCATTTCTGGAAGGCTATTTTCCAGTTGCCATCCTACTGTATTCAGATCAAGTTCAATGTGGCACAAAGGTCCAGTTTTGTGAAAGTCAATTTGACCTTCTTAATAGACAACAGGATCACTTTGCAGGTGCTAATGATTCCAAATTGTTATTTCAATAAGACCTCAGTAGTCTACATAGGGCCCTAGCCCTCTGTCATTTCTGCAAACAAAGAAAAAACTGGCAGTTGCAGGGATGATGAACTAATGAAAGATGCTTGCAGAGTTACCTTGATATACAAACCCATAGCTTGTGTCTCTGGGAATGGACAGGGGATAGATTCTACCCATAGGAAGTATTGTACCTAGTCCTGGCAAAACAGTCCATTACATCCAAAGTCCGTTATATCCAGACTTGCTGTATGCCCAGAACACAACTACAGGGCACCATTTACTCATGCCACACCTCAGCAGACATACTTGTGTTATAGATTATTATATTGTACACGTAGTAATCCAACTTTACCTGACAAGATGCATGATTATTAATAATCTTGACTACGTATCTGCGCCGGATATCACTGGCACGCCACGCGCCTTGCAGGTGGCCCTGGGACCAAATTGTTTGTCCGTTGTAAGCGAAATTCCATTATATGCGAGTACGCTATATCCGATGCTTTCTCTGCATGTTCTTAGTCGCACGGACCTCGTCCGTTACAGACGATATTCAATATGCTACTGTATATGACATTATCACATACCTCCTTCAAAATTCACTACATCAAAGAAAACTTATGCTTATATTATATGTTTGAATTATATGTTTAAATTAATTGTTTAAATGTACATTATCTGTTTAAATGTCTCAGTATCCTTGTGAGAATAGGTATTGTAAATGAATGAATGATTGAAGTAAGAGGATGTACATGGAAAAACATGTAAACATTGCTTTCATTGATTAAAGCTAAATCTTCTTAACTTGCCATAACTCACTCAGTACAGACAAGTATGATGGAAGCATTAAGCATTTTGTGGTTTATTTTGTTGCATAATTTTATGTGTGTCCAGGAACCATAAAATCGTAGAGAAACGCATATTATAACTCATATTTCTTTTCATATACCGCCACATTGTGGCAACACAGTAACATTGCAGATATTTTGTTTATGCTTTCTACGTGCAATTTGTAGTCAATACAGAAATAATGACATTTGATACAGCACTGAAATGAAAATAAAGCAAAAGGTTCTGGCTGCACACTTCACGTATGAGTTTTTGTCAGTAAATTTCATCTGAGAGGAAGGAAATAACGTATATCTCATGCAAGACTATATAGACTTTGTATTTTGATGTCAAAGTTTTTGGTCAGATTTAGGACCACTGTTGGGAAACTTACTCAGGAAGAGTAATAACTTTCTACTTATTACTCATTTTACCATTAATAATATTCTTTTACTCATTACTTAATATGAAAATTAATTAGTTATATTACTCGTTATATTACTATATTACTTTATTGGAACAATTAATATTGTACATAAGGAGACAAAAATCAAACTGCATAACCACAAACACTGGAGCCTTTATGAAAAATTATAAAAATGTAGTGCCGGTGGATGTGGAAGTCTATTTGCATATCCCAGCAAGCTCGCGAAACACTGTAAATAACCCCTTACGTGTGCTTGTATTCGGTCCTTGTCTGATCCTGACATGTCTTAGCCATTGTGTAATTACTCGCTGTGTGTGTGCCTTACTATCCTTAGTGTAACTTCCACGTGTTTCCCTGCCATTCATTGTCTCCGTGTAATTGTTGGTATTTCTGCGGTCCGTTTGTGTCAATCCGGTTCTTCTCGTCGTTTATTCGCTGCTGCCTTAATGCCTAAGTCAGGAGTCAGCAACTTGCGGCTCACTAACCACACGCGGCTCTTCTCAGAATGATAGCCTCATTCACATTTTCTTGTCTTAACATAATTATGATAATACTTTCGTAAAGATTATTTATTCATGGGTTAATGTTATTTTTCGTTTATATATTTCTTTAGCTATATGTAAATGAGGAAGTCCATCGCGCGCTTCTGTGATGTTTTAACGGCATCATTTACAAGACATTCTCTCCGATGAGAGTACGTCTCCGGTCAAATGGTATGCTTTCCGGAATTTTCTTTAGTACCTGAGATTGGATGTACTCTTCAATATGTATTGGTATTCCTAATTCTTTCATACTTTTGTAGTAAATCGTCACCACGCCTTCCCAGGTCTTCGTATAAATTATTATATTCTCTCCGGTGTACATATTATAGCCAGCTGAGTTGAGACTACATTTGCACTGTTCGTCAGCAGAGCAGTAGTGAAGAGGATAGTGAAGAGCAGACGACTGCAGAGCCGAAAGGATGAGAGTGAAGGCTACAGAACTTAACAATATTGTAATATTACTCACCATTACGCTGTTACGCGTCCGAATGATTTAAAACTGATATGCCCCCCGAAATTGGTTTTATTTTTTGTAAGTAGGCCTATTTGAACTTTTGTTTTTGTGTTAAATGCATATATGCCCATATCACATTAAGAAATCGTATTTCAAACCCCCTTCTCTACCTGCGGCTCATTGTAAATCTTGGTTCAGACATTTAGGAAAAAATGTCTCCTTGCTTTAAAAAGGTTGCCGACCACTGGCCTAGGTCTACCCAGTGCTTCACTGGTGTCAAATGTGGAATGCTAGACCAGAAGCGGTTCCACTGGCGCTGCTGGAGCAAACGCTCCTCACTATCTTACAGCAAGTCTGCTCCCGTCTGGTAGACCTGCATGCAGCGGTGAAGCAATGAACAAAAAGAGACGGCGGAAAGGTCACTGTCTTGCCAGAACCTGATTACGATCCGCGGGATCTCACAGCCTGTTCCTGCAGTTTCCGTGCGACTAAGGCGGGTAATTTCGATATAAAATCGTCTTAAAGTGCAAAAAGTATACAGTACATGTATCCCCGAGTTATTAGCGAAGGATTTAAGGGTTTGGTGAATTTTTAAATAAATAATTGTAATAAGAGTCAACTTATTGACGCTTTAAAGCAGTCCTCAGTCGTAACTGTGTTGTAAACCTGTAACCTTATGTCATGAAGCCATGGAAGTTCAAATGTTTATAAATGTTGCTACGTCTAAATGAGTTTCACTACACAACCGATGTGGGTTACTTATTATATAAAGACAATTCTTCATCTTGCAGTCATATTAAAGAGTCAGTGGATTTTTCCTGCTCTGTGCTGCAGTATCAACCATCCAGTCCTTTTTTACTACTTTAAACACCTCTATAGGACCAGTATAACCAGGACAATGCAGTTTACCCATTGCCAAAAAGTGATTAACGCCAATATCTTTTTACTGAAAACCTGCCTGATTTTACCTTTTTAGCACAAATGGATAAGAACATTTACTGTATTTTACCACTTTAAATAAATATAATGGAACATTCCAACTAGTAAAGTGCTGTTTTCTACCTGACATAATACGGCTTATACTTTGTCCTCAAGGAGTTTAATGTTTTAGCTAAACTATACTTTAGTTATTTGAGTTTTATTTATTATTAAATCTGAGGTCTCCCTTGATCGAAAATACATGTAACGCCGTGTTACTTAATATTTCGTTAATTCAATGCAATTACCGTTTCTTAATCGTACGTTTAGGAGTGTACTTCTCTTTGATAAATGTGGCTGGACATAGGGTTTTCTTAATCTTTCCCCAAAAACACAGATGCAAAAAATACAAATCAAAACAGAACTTAAGTATATTACTTTCAATGTAGTTAATTTTTTAATACTTAGTGCTAAAATAAAAACAGATGCTTGCAAGACCAAAATATAAAAAAACTATATACACGCAAAAAGAACTACTATATGTACAAGACACTAGGGTAAAGTTGGAATTATTGTGTGTGGCCCAATAGCTGATAACAATAGTGGTTGAAACTAATATTAATAACTGACCAACAGAAAGTTCTTGTATTCCAAATATGCTTTGCAAACATCGCTTGCCTGTTGCCGAAAAAGTGTCTTTTTGTTACCTTAATGTAACAGAGATATAATGAGTGCCAGGGCCACTTTTAACACAGGTGCAATCTGTGCAATGCACCGCGGGCCCCTGCAGCAAGTTGATAGTTGTTTAGCTAAAGATTCGGACGGTTCAAAATGGTCAGCCGGGCGCCTATGACAAATTCTTGCACCGACATCTACAAAACCTTAAAAGCGGTCCTGATGAGTGCCACGTAACCCATAAGGGTTGCCCTTATTAGAGCATTTTAACTGTGCCTTTAATAATTACACAAATGGTCAAAATCCTTTAAAAGTGATTTTACATCAGAATCTTCCTCAGAAATTGTTTGTTTGCAAACGAACAAGTATGACTTACATTCATGAAACAAGTTATAACAGTTCCGTTGGCAAATTAGATTTATGGATACTGTTTTAATAGGCATTACTTAAAATACATACATAGTGTTAGTGCTCGTTGAAATGCAATTGTACCAGATTTACCGGAGAACGGTTCATTTAATTAACAGCTGCTTATTAATTATTAAAACTATACATGTGTCTAAGAGATCAGGAATGAGACTGAAGTTGGTGAAGATCCATGACACCTTAACTACAGACAATCAGTGGCGGAACAACTGCACACAAGGCCCCGGGACAAAACACCGATTGCCCCCCCCCCCCCCACATACACGCATGCGCACATGCACACGCATATGTGGCGGTGCTGAAATGAGTTTTAAAGTGTGGATACAAGAACACAAAAAACTTAGAGAGAAATCGACTGTCCCTCACAAAAATTGTAAAGTTTAAGTGGCTAAATTGCCTTTTCAGACAGGAGGAGATTTGTTTCCCCCTTTGAGTCTGGTCCCTCCCAAGGTTTCTTCCTTCTCGGGAGTTTTTCCTTGCCACTGTCGCCTATGGCTTACTCACTGGTGGCTTTGGGTGGGGATGCTGTAAAGCGCTCTGAGATTATGTAATGTTGTGATAATGCGCTATGCAAAAATAAATTTATTGTTTTTTTGTTGTTTGGCTGTGCCTAGAAAACAATGTTGTTACAAGTTTTACCAAGGACAACAATTTCACCTCCAGCTGCCTGCCCATCTCATCCATTTCTGTTGCAAAAATTAGAGTGTATTGTCTAAGTGAATAGGGTATAGGTCAATGATGCAGTGAATGATGCAGGTCTCTTTATTTCATGAAGCCAACCCTTCACATTAATCCGGGCTTGTGATCGGCACCTAGTTGAGCTGGCTTGCTCCCTTAAGCGGCTGGATTAGGCTAAACTATATACATATTTACAAAGACTACAATAAAACATCCCGAAATATGTAGTCTAACAAAACGCAGTTTAAAGAAGGTAGCTTACCTGGCAAACAGACAAATAAAAAGGCCCACGGCATATAATCGGGCTATCCTGGCCCAGACTGATTTAATGCTTTAAAATCAGATGGAAACAAGGCATGTCTTACTATAGTGCACAATGGTGTGAATGATAGGCCAGGTTTCCATGCCCATTTTAATGCCTTAAACCTGTCAGGGCCAGGACAATTTGAGCTTTCTATATAGTAGGGTACCTGACGTGTACTGAGAAGGTGATACTTGCCTGGCCCAGAGAGGTTTAAGGCATTAAAATGGGCATGGAAACCTGGCCTATCATTCACACCATTGTGCAATCACGCCCTACAGTCGCAATCGCGTCATTGCATTGGGCTGCGAAGCATTTAAGGTCGACCGGAAAATCTGAATAAGGAGCTGCAAATAAGGAGCGAACTTCAGCGTCATAGAAAAAAGTGAGTAGAACAAGAAACAACAAATATTGCAGTTACACAATTTGCATGATTTAAAAATGTTTGTTAGTAAAATATATTTGTTGCCATTAAAATCCATATTTGATGTAACGTCTTGCTAAAGTTGCCGGTAGCATTCTAGTCACTGGAGTTTTACGGTAGAAAGTTTCGGCCAATGTTTTTTTTCCCCCAAATTTAGCTTTAAATTGGTTACTTAAGTGTAAACTTATTGTGTCCGCAAATTCCTCTGTTAGACAGTTTCTAGTTTCTAATTAATGCCATACAAATTTTCTACTGAAAAAGAAAAAAGAAAATATTTAGAAATAGTTATTTAGTTCCGAATCTGTTTAGCTTTAGTGAACTAGGCAGCTCTGTTATAAATGTTACATGTGCTGTGTAATGTGTTTTAAGGCACAATGAAGTCATTATTACTGTATATGACAATTATACTTATCTATATATTATACTATTTTAGATGCACATATCTATATGGGATGCTGATTCCAAGCCGGTTCTGGAAAAATGCAACACCTGTTGCAAAAAACTTTTCCACTGCCCTCTTTGGCCAGCTTTTAAGCTGGCAAAGAGGGTCAAAATTGAGAGACATATGGATGTACATATGAAGAATGCTGTACATTTCAAAGGTATAAATAATACATTTCCTCTTTCTTAAATGGCAAATATTTTAACTTTATCTCTTGGTAATCTCAGGTTGTCATATAATTGAATGTACACATTAAACTTTCTCCTGAAACTATATTAGCCAGTCGATCATCATCATGGTGTACTGAGCTTCACCCAAACCAGGAACAGCTGGTATGCAAAAGGTTACAATTTAGACCACATTTTCTAAAGCTGCTTTTGACTGTAGAAGAAGGAATGCAGGAAGTTCTTATTAATTTTTTTCAGCTTAATTATGTCCTGGACATCAACAGACCCAAAGATGAGATGATTGTTAGAACCTCAAAAGCATGTCTCACCCGAGCCGACTTTTGGACCTTGGGTTTAAAACAAGAAATGAAGTCTACAGTATGTGTGTGTGTATGTATGTATGTATATATAAATATGTTTTATTATCCTGGAGCCGACACCTTATTGTGGTGGAGGGGTTTGCGTGTTCCAATGATCCCAGGAGCTAAGTTGCCCGGGGCTT
>JAODKF010000046.1:32963183-32977210 GCA_026779585.1 Mormyrus proboscirostris
TTCTTATGTTCTTATGTTCTTATGTTCTTAAATTTGTTTGTAAGAACGGTTGGTGAATGAGGGCCAAAGTACCAAAATAGTATATTAGATACAGGAGCCAGCAAGGCCATATGACTTAACCATAGTACAGTAGCCATTTTTGCAGAAGAGGCTAAATTTTATTTATTTTTATTTATTAATCCTTTATCTTACCAGGAAGGTTCAAAGCTCATGCCTTCAGATATATGGCATCTTAGATTAGTCCATCAGAGATTTTTTGTCTTGATGTTTATTTTGTGGTTTAGGCTCAGGAATAATTCAAAAAGTGGCCATAAGGAGTTGCAATTATAGGAATTCTGGAGGCTCTAAGCAAAAAAACTCTATGGGGTCCTCCAACTCCAACCCCTCCCCTGGTATAGTAAAATTTATTATGTGTATATATGTGTAAATTAATAATATCAAAAATTCAATAAACACAAGACCTTTATTTTCACTTTTGTGAAAAACAGAACACTCAAATAACGCAGATTTTTCATTGCAATGTTTTATGTAATTGGTCGCCCCCAGGGTCCCCTCCCAGCTCGAGGCCCCAGGCATTTGCCTGCCCTGCCTGTTCTGTTGTTGCTCCTCTAGCCATAAGCATCACCATAGCAGAGTATCGAGAATGTAGCAAAGAGATGCAGCAACAATGTTACACTAGCAGTGGAGAGTTAAGAGTAACACTGGTATAAGCTACAAATTAATCTGAAGCTGAACAAAACAAGTGTACCTCATAAATCTCAGCTCCAGACTCTTTGATTATAGGAGCCTATTGTTGCTAATGATGCTTCTTAAAGAAAAGCACATCTTGGTATCTCTCCAGGAGAATAACTTGAAGTTTGCTCGGGCTGTGAAGAAGGCTTATGAAGAGAAAGAACTGACAAAGCAGAAGGAAGCTGAGATCAAACACTTGGAAAGGGAGAGCATGGACTTGCAGAGGAAGAAAGAGCAGCTCCTTGTTAAAGTACAAAGAAATACCATCTATAAGAACTTTCTAGATCAAGTCACCAAAAAGTACAAAAAGGTTAATCATTTTACACCTTCTTCATGTTTGCTACTTTTACATGAGGATAGAGCATCATATATATAGTACTGCTGTATATAAAGTAACTAGGCAAAAAATGTTCAAATGATCCTCTATTCCAGACCTTTCCTAAAGTCATACATTTTTGGCTTTTTCACTGAATCAGTGCCATTTACGTGTTATAAATCTTCAATACTAAATTTTAAGTTGTTTTTCCAACACAGAACACCACATATTTCTCTATTCAAAATATGTATTGGTCTATCTCAGGCAAATTTATTTAATTTTTTCAAGATTTTTATGTGGAAGATGGTGTCACGTAATTGAGGAACAGAGCAAGCTGGACCCAGATGCAGGAGACTCCAAAGTTTATTAGGACACCAAATAATAGACAAATCCAAAGGGGCAGGCAGTGAGCGGTGGTCGAGAAGGCAAGCAGAGGGTCGGGAGCCGGACAGAGTGCCGGTTAAATGGGGGATCAGAACGAGGCTTAGTTGAGTGGTCCTGCCTATTGAGGTGTGACAGATGGTTGCATATCTCTTAATCTTGTTACCAAAACCTCATGTAACTCATGTAAAAGATAATTTACATGTGCCTGGGGGAGGGGCCTGTTGGCGAGTGTCTGGTGGCCGGGCAAGGGGAATGTCAGGGGTTTGGTGCATTGTGGATCAGGCGGCGGCTAAGGGAGGCCCTGGCGGGCCGATCCTCTCTGGTGGGGAAGGAGCCTGAACTTGTGCGCAAAGTTGAGAGATACTGGCTATATATAGTTGGGCTCACCTCAACGCATAGTGTGGGTTCTGGAACTAATCTCCTGGAGAGGGGCTGGATGCTCTTTTCTTTTGGAGTTGCAGTAGGTGAGCGACGCCGGGCTGGGGTGGGGCTACTGGTGGCCCCACAGCTCGTGCATTAACAACAGAGTTTACCCTGGTGAACGAAAGGGCCTCTGCACCTTCAGGTCATGGAGAGATCTCTGACTGTCATCTGTGCTTATGCGCCTAATGACAGTTTGGAGTACCTGGCCTTCTTGGACTCCTTGAGTGGTACGCTGGTTAGCGCACCGTGTGGGATTTCCATTGCTCTGCTGGGGGACTTCAACGCTCATGTGGGCAACCTGAACGGGAGTGATTGGGTGGAATGAACTCCCTGATCTGAACCCGAGTGGTGTTCTGTTATTGGACTTCTGTGCAATGTATAGTTTGCCCATAACAAACACTATGTTCTAGCATAAGTGATACATGGTACAAACATGCCCAGGGCTACAGTTCGATGTTCAATTTCATAATCATATCATCTGATCTGTTGCCTTCTGTCTTGGAAACTCACATGAGGAGAGGGGCAGAGCTGTCAACTGATCACCACCTGGTGGTGAGTTGGCTCAGGTGGTGGGGAAAGAGGCTGGTCAGACCTGGTAGACCTAAGCGCATAGTCAGGGTCTGCTGGGAATATCTGGCGGATCTTTAACTCGCGCCTCCGGCAGAACTCCAAGTGCATACCGGAGGAGGTTGGGGACATTAAGTCTGAATGGACACTTTTCCAGACTTCCATTGTGGAAGCAGCCATATGGAGCTATGGCTGCAGGGTCGTCAGTGCCAGTCATGGCAGAAACCCTCGTACCCGATGGTGGACACCAGAGGTGAGGGGGGCTGTCAAGCTGAAGAAGGAGGCCTACTGGGAATTATTAGCTCGGTGGTCTCCAGAGGCAGCTGACAGGCACTGGTAAGCCAGGCAGAATGGAGCTTAGGCAGTTGCGGAAGCAAAAACCCGGGCGTGGGACGAATTTGGTGAGGCCATGGAAAGTGACTTTCGGTGGGCCTCAAAAAGGTTCAGGCAAACCATCCAGAATATCAGTAAGCGGACACAGTTCCTGGTTCCTACTATTTATAGTGGGGAAGGGGTGCTGTTGACCTCACCTGTGGACATCACCTGGAGGTGGAAGGAATACTTTGAGAACCTCCTCAACCCTGCCTCAGATACATCTTCGAGCACTGAGGGCACGGAGCTCGAGGGGGCTGGAGTGGACTTGTCCATCACTGGGGCTGAGGTGGTTAGGGTGGTTAAAGAGCTATGTAGTGGCCAGGCCCTAGGGGTGGATGAGATTCGCTCTGAGTTCCTAAAGGCTCTGGATGTTGTGGAGCTGTCATGGCTGACATGCCTTCTCAGCAGACTGGGGTGGTGGTTCCCTTATTTAAGAAAGGGACCAGAGGGTGTGTTACAACTATCAGGGGATCACACTTCTCAGCCTTCCTGGGAAAGTCTGTTCCGGGGTACTGGAGAGGAGGGTGAGATTGATAGTAGAATCTCAGATTCAGGACGAACAATGCGGTTTTCATCTTGCCCATGGAACACATGACCAGCTTCATACCCTGGCAAGGGTACTGGAGTGAGCCTGGGAGTTTGTCTAACCAGTCTACATATGTTTTGTGGACTTGGAAAAGGCTTATGATCGGTTTCCCCGAGGTGCTCTGTGGGGGGTGCTTCGGGAATATGGGGGTCAGGGCCCACTACTGTGGGCGATTCAGTCCCTGTATGAACGGAACAGAAGCTTGGTCTGCATTGCCGGTCATAAGTCAGACGTGTTCCCAGTGCGGGTCGGGCTCTGCCAGGGCAGGCTAAAAAATCAAATAAACAATTTGGGTAATAGGACTGAATGTCGAGAATCACCACCTCATGCACACATCAAACATTAAAAATAAAGATGATTTACCTTTGGTTTTCCTATGGTCTTAATGCAGCTGAGGTGATGCAAGTTTCAGTTGAATATGCCACTTGTGAAATGTACCAACTTTTTACGGGGCGGAAATATAATAGGGTTAACAGGACTGAGAGAAAACCTGATTTGCATTTTAATATGTTATTGTATTATATTATTGATTTACTATGAAGAAAAATGTATTTATAGTATAAATGGGCAGTACTGTCACATAATACAAAAAAATAAGATTTAGTCATTATATTTCATGGTGAAGTGTAGCATTACTGAATAGGGACTGATGACAAACACAATTCTTTCAATGTTCCAGGCAGATTTTATTATGTTATGTATCTTAAATTTGCAATGAGAACATTGTGAGGATACTTTGCTTGATAATAATGTGTAAAGCTACTTTTCATGCATGTTTAAACATATGGGGACAGAAATGGCACTGATTCAGCAAAATGGCCCATAAAAACATTCTTTCCTACATGTACAGTATAGGATTTCTTGCTCTAATTAGATTCCTAGTCAGTGAAACAACACCGGTAAAATAATTTTATTGTAACGTTATCATTCATTCATTTTCCATCCCACTTTATCCTATTGGGTCATGGGGGGGGGGGGGTCCGGAGCCTATCCTGGAAGCAATGGGCACGAGGCAGGGAACAACCCTGGACAGGGGGCCAGCCCATTGCAAAGCACACTCACACACTGTTGCCATTCACTCACACATGTACACCTACAGGCAATTTATTAACTCCAATTATTAATTTTTAATTTGCTGCAGTTTGGAGATATTTGGGAACTGATTGGCCGCTTTGACACTCTGCTGGCCAGTCGAGAGCAACTGCTGCTGAAAGAGAACGAGGGGCAGAAACTTGCAGAGACCCAACGCCGGCAGCATCGCTACTTCATAGAAGAATGGAGTAATCACATTTTGCAGTGTAACAACCAGCTGTCAAGCTTGCAAACACATTTGGACCAAGTCCACTCTCTAGCCTTTAAGTGGGTACGCCTTACATTCTTATTACCTGGTCAGTGATAGTCCCTTGTTCTAGAACTATTATTGCATTCCATAAGGCCATAGGATTATAGCACTGGTCAGCCTCCGCTGACATAAGAACATAAGAACACTTTGCTTTAGATGATAACTCAAAAACCGGTAAACGGATATTGATGAAGATCTACATCTGGTTTCATTTTCACAAATATTGCCCTAAAATTGATGCAGCAGTGCTGTTTGACAGCAATGGAAGGAAATGGCAGTTGTAGAAGACACTAGATCTTGTGAACACAGTAATTCATAAAGTACAGTATGGGATCACCCCAAAACTGAAGCAGTGCCACATAGTGATACCTAAATAAGGGTGATTTCAGATATTAGAGCACAATAACTCAAAAAAATGATGGACCTTTTATAATCTTTACACATATGTTGTAAGTAGGGTTGCAACATTATCAGATTCTTACGGTATGATAACTGTCTCAGAAAATATCATGGTGTCACCGTATGAGAATTACGGTATTTCGCTTTTATTATTATTTTATTATCATTATCATATCCTGTCTCGCCTAATCCTCCTGTAACCTCCTTGGCATGGCTTCAACAAACCACTCCACCTACCTCTTGTTACCTACCGCTTATTGCTCCTGTATTTAAGTGCCTACATGTCCAATGGACCCTAGTTCTGTCATTGACGTTGTGCTTCTCTGTTTCCCATGCCTTAGCCTCCTCCTTTTTGATCCCCTGCAATCTTGTCTGTTTACCTGTTCTGTTTCTTTGAAAACACCTTCCTTTGTTCCCCCAAATCTGGCTTTCATCGCGGGTGCAAGCAGCCGAAATGAGTTTCCTCCGCAGGGTGGCTGGGCTCTGCCTTAGAGATAGGGTGAGGAACTTCGGGAGGGACTCAGAGTAGAGCTGTTGCCCCTCCACATTGAGAGGAGCCAGATGAGGTGGCTCAGGCATCTGGTCAGGATGCCTCCTGGACGCCTCCCTGGTGAGGTGTTCCGGGCATGTCCCACCGGGAGGAGGACCCGGGGAAAACCCAGGACACGCTGGAGGGACTATGTCTCTCGGCTGGCCTGGGAACGCCTCGGGATTCCCCCAGAGGAGCTGGAGGAAGTGGCCAGGGAGAGGGAAGTCTGGGTTTCCCTACTGAGACTGCATGAAATAGATCTCTTTGGATCATAATCGAAAAAAATGTTGCTACAAAGTTAAATATACAAAATTAATCTAACAAAGCGTTACTAAATTGCACAACAAAATGGTGTAGGACCAGGGATAACTAAGGAGACAACATAAGCAACATCCACCACAACAGGATGGACAAGTGGACTATAAGGACAGGGACAAACTAACTAGAGGGAGCACACAGGCTAGATGAGACAAGACAAGAGGACAAGAACTGGGGCAAAACACAGGGGAATGGAGTCTGCCCGGGGGTTCTGGTTGACCCCAGGATGTTGGGAGCTGACCCCAGGGCGTGGGTCCTCCCAAGCTTCAGTAGATCAGTGGGACCAGGTGACACCGAGGGCTCAACAGAGCCTGATGGTGCCGAGGGAACAGCTGGACCAGGACTGAAGAGCGCGGAGGAACACATGGGGCTAAACTAGGACAGCTAGAAATTTACAGCTAAGAATGACCCTTTATTTGTCAGGAACGCGGACAAAGCAGTCCTCTTGCGGTCCAAAGCAGTGGAGGTCTCACCTGCTCTGAGTGCAGTAGTGGTTATTCCTGGCTTGGCAATAGTGACACAGAAGGTATTAGCTAAGCAGTCCTGAGCCTCAAGCTCGAGTTGAGAGCCTCGAGCCCCAGCGCAGCAGCGGCCTCTTTGGGACTGGGTGTAGAGGCAGACTTTCCTGGGCAAAGTGTGGTGGTGGCAGCAATACTGTCTCCTGGGCAGGGCCCGGTGGCAGCATCTCTTGGGCAGCGTG
The DNA here is from genome assembly GCA_026779585.1 of Mormyrus proboscirostris. Lineage (NCBI taxonomy): Eukaryota > Metazoa > Chordata > Actinopteri > Osteoglossiformes > Mormyridae > Mormyrus > Mormyrus proboscirostris. The sequence goes on from JAODKF010000046.1 coordinate 32,969,855, forward strand.
CGATCGTGGCATCTTCTGAGCAGGGTGCCGAGGTGACCTCTCCTGAGCCTGCTGCAGTGGCAGTGGCCCCCCTTGGGCCGGAAACGGCAGCAGTGCCTATCCAGGGCTAGACGCAGTGGCAGCAGCCTCTTCCAGTCCACATGTGGTGGCAGCCTCTCCTGGGTCTAGAATGACAACAGCAGTAGCAGCATTGTCACTTAGGCTAGGCACAATAGTGGCAGTGGTGACACTTGGGACAGATTCTGGCTTTGGCTCAGTCCTCCTCTTTAATTCTGCAATGGGAGCTGTTGGAGAGCCTTCGGGAGCCAATGAGCAGATCAGTGGTTAGCTTCAGGGAGCCAGCAGACAGATCGGCAGCCAGCTGCATGGTAGAGAGCAACAGGGAACTAGGCTCTGTCTCCACAACGGGCTCCACCTCTTCAGGGAGTGGCATGTTCACTTCTCACTAAAGCTTCTAAAGGATGTCCCCAATTACCATCACATGTTCAGCCTCAGACTCTAGGGAGAGGGCTTCTATCTGCCCCTGTACCTCTCAGAGATGGGTCAGTTGCTCTCAGGAAAGATGTCCTGCTGCCTGCAGGTACACCGGAAGGTACACCTGAAATAACTGGCAATGATCAGCAGTGAGGACCTGGGGGATCCTCTGTAACTGCGGAACGAAGGATGTGGGATTTGGGGAAAATATACGAAGCATTATTAAACAACCAAAAATGCTAAAGGATTATGGGGGATCAAAAAAAAGGGAACAGGGAACAAGCTGGACTGATGTTATGATGCTGCAACGTTATGAGAATGATGTTAAACTGCATCCAGCCCTGCAAACAGTGCTCCAACTGCCAGGGAAACAATTTCTTTGGGGGGTGGTGGCAGGATTGGCACTCCAGCCACAATAAAACAGTTCACAACTACTTGATTTAAAGAAGCCTGATACTCTTCTGCTCTCTGCGGGAGGTGTTCTGCTGGAAGGTTGCTCACACCATGAAGGGGATGGGGAAAGCCTTCGGGTGCCCCATCCCAGAAGTTCCCAGAAGGAGGTGTTTCATCTCGTAGGGCACATATTTATGTCTTTATCATTTTTCATAAAGCGTTCAACTCAGTTGATTGAGTTGCCATGTGAGACATCCTGAGACTTTGCAGGATACCCCCGTAGTTGCTGGATGTCACGGCAAACCTGTATACTGGTACTGTGAGTGGAGGGAGATCCTCTGCATTCTTCCCAGTTGATTCTGGGGTTTGCCAAGGGTGTGATCTTGCTCCTATTGTGTTCAATGCTGGTATGGACTGGGTGTTGAGCAGGGTCGTGGGGTCCAGCAGTTGTGGGGTGTACGTTAATGAAGAAATATTTACTGATCTTGATTTTGTCAACGATGCGGTGATCTTAGCGGAGTCAATGGAGGCTCGGATCAGGGCTCACGATAGACTGAGCAAAGAGTCTGAATGTCTGGGATTGCAGGTGTCCTGGATAAAGACCAAGATCCTGGCATTTAATTGGCATAGCCATCAGTAGTCTGTCTGTCTGCGGGGAGAATGTCGACCTTGTCGAGAGATTTACCTACCTCTGCAACGGCATTCATGTCTCTGGTGACTCTTCCTATGAAGTCAACAGATGGGTTTGAAGAGCATGGGGGGTCATGAGGTCACTGGAAATGGGTGTGTGGCGCTCCCGATATCTTTGCAAGAGGATATCTTTAGAATCCTGGTGCTCCCTGTCTTGTTGTATGACTGCGAAACATGGATGTTAACCAATGAGCTGACAGATTGGACTCCTTTGGTACTGTTGCAGCAATACAGCGATGTGGTGCATTTCCCTGAGGGTGATCAGGCTTGCAGGATCCTCATTGCTGAGGATCCAAGCAGCTAAACCAGGCTAAGGGGACGCCCACTTAACACCTGACTGCAGCAGATGGATGGCCATTTCTGGAGGGTGGAACTGGACCATGTGTCTGCCTGGAGGATTGCCGACCGGGATCCCGAGGAGTCTCACCGTGTGGTGGGTGCGGCAAAGCGCTGCATCAGCGCATGCTTCCCGACCTGACCTGATCTGACCTGACCTTATGACTTTGATGACTGGACTGGGGAGCAGAGGACTGGGAATACCTTTACACCTGAAATAATGAAAACAAATTTAAAAAATGGCGCTTATTGATATTAAAGAAAAGGAAGGGATGATTAGATGATTGATTCCTTGTGAACAGGATCTTTCTATTTATTATTTAGTCTTTTTGATCATTGATGTATCTTATTACTACTTCACAAAAACATTATATGGATAAAAATCTACAGCTAAAAATGTACACTAGATCAGATTTAAAATCACAGTAAAGTTGTAACTTGAGCAAAAGGGGCAGCAAAACCGGAACTGAAATACAAAGCAGCCAAGAGTGCAAATGGAGCCTGCAGCTACCATTTTGTGAAGTCATCTGCCATCTAAGCTTATTCCATGGATCTTTATACAAACTTCCCAGGAACATTGTACCAGGTAGTAATTCTAAAACTGTGAGGAGCAAGATAATTGTATGAATAATGTATCATAAAGTTTATATTGATTTTTATTGGGTAACCACCTCATATAGTAAATTTTATTCATAGCGGTTCGGTGGCCAGTGGAAGAATTTACTTGTATCATGGTGTTTTTTGGAGTGTTTAAGATAAAATATTTTCTTTAGACTGCAGCATTGTCATTTGGCAAAATTAATCACACAATTGACTGGTTAAATTTTCAGATGACACCAAGGTGGGTGGTGTAGCAGATACTGATCTAGCAGCAGAGAGGCTACAACGGGATCTGGATTTAATTAGCGATACTGGGCTGATACTTGGTAGATGAAATTTAACACAGATAAATGTAAGGTAATCCATGCAGGGAGCAAAAATATAAAGTACAGATATTCTATGAGTTCCACTGAAATAAAGGTAGCTGATTACGAGAAAGATCTCGGTGTGTATGTAAATGCTTCCATGTCCCACTCTCGCCAGTGTGGGGAAGGAATAAAAAAGGCGGGAGAACATTTTAAAACAAATTTAAGGAAGCACTTCTTTACACAGCATGTAGTTAGAGTATGGAATAGTCTTCTTGCTAGTGTAGCAGAAGCTAAAACCCTGGGTTTTTTTAATGAACGCTAGATGAGATTTTAACAACTCAGAGCTATTATTTAAGTTCTCCCCAAATGAGCTTGATGGGCCAAATGGCCTCTTCTCGTTTGTAAATTTCTTATAATGTTATGGACTCCAAACTTCACAGCAGTTCTCATCTGTGTATATGTGTGTGTATGTGTTCATTTGAGTATGTCTGCACAAGATAGTGATTAACCACATTTAACTATTCAAAACATGAGTTCAGTCTTCAGGTAAACACAAGATACTGGTTTCCTGTTGTTCCAGATGACCCATCCAGTACTTCTATAAATTGTAATGGTGCAGGCTGAAATAAGGGTGGATGACCACTGGTGGCTCCAGGAACACGAAAACGGGGGTTTAGTAAAAAAACAGAACACACTACAAAAACAACAAAACCAAAAGGACCATGAGGGGTCAAAAACTAAAACGGCATTAACAAAGACTAAATTTACAAATGGGGTCAAGACAAGCAGGCTACAAACAGAATATTCAAAACTTAACAGAAATCCAACTATCACAAACAATGAACCACTGGGGACTAAAACTCAGACAGGAACTTAAATACAAAACTGAACGAGGTAATGACAGGCAGGAGTGAACAGACAATTAATCAATAGGGAAAAGTGCAGGACAACGAGCAATCAGGAAAACACACAAGGGCAGACACAAGAATGGGCAACAGGCGAAATTAATAAACTCACAGAACTGAACAGGGAAAACGAGACCTAGACCAAGGAACAGGGAAACAGAAACTAACACTGGTAAATACAGACAGGTATAAACACAAGCAAGCACACAAAGGAAAAAACCAAAACCATATACAAAATCAGACACAAAAACTAGAAAAACTCAAATGAAACAGTAGGGAGCAAAATCCAAAAACAGAGGAGGTGGGATTTGAATGCAGGACAGAAGGGTACACAGACAACTGGCTACTCAGCATGTTGAACCATGAGGCCAACAGAGAACAAGGGGAAAACAAATACTCACATGAAGGACGGGATGATCAGCAACGCTTGCTGGTCAAACGGGGAAGGGACACAGAGTAGGACAACAGGGGTTGACCCTGACAGTACCCCCCACCTAATGCGCGGACACCGCCAGGGCCACAGAGACTGGGCGGACAGGACAAGATGCAAAACAGGACAGGGAACCCACTAACGAAAACCAAGGAACTGGACAGACAGAATCAAGAACTCAAACAAGAGGGGAACAAAAACAGACAGGGCAGACACCAGGAGCTGGGACAAGAACATTAGACGAGAGATCACAATGGACGTGGAGAAGGAGGAACAGAACCTGGGGCATGAGGTGAAAAAAAAAATAGTGTAGGGGAACCAGAAGGGAATGGAACAAAAGGAGCAGGGTGAGGGAAAGGACCAGGGACATGAAACTGGGACTGATATGGGGCAGATGAACTGAAAGGGAAGGGCAGAAATGGGACTTGTTGGGGCAGCTGGCCAGGTAACAGAAAAGGGAAAGGTTGGGTAGGATGTGGGCCTGGTGGCTGACTAGAGGGCGAGGAGGAAGGGACTGCTGGATTGGGGAACGACGAGGAAGGGACTGTAAGACGGGAACTGGGGAGCAATGAAGAAAGGACTGCAGGACGAGGACGGGAGCTGGAGGTCAATGACGAGGAGATGACTGTAGGATGGGAACTGCTGGGCGCAGGCAGAGCAGAGGTGGCGGCCCCCTGTGGGCAGGGCGTGGGAGAAGCGACGGGTGCGGCGGCCCTCTGTGGGCCAGGCTCGGGAGGCTTGGGCACAGCGGCCCCCTGTGGGCCGGGCGCGGGCAGAGCAGAGGTGGTGGCGGCCCCCTGTGGGCTAGGCGTGGGCGGATTGACAGGTGCGGCGGCCCCCTGTAGAGCAGAGGGCGGAGCAGGAGCAGGAGTGGGCGGAGCAGCCGGTGGAGGCAGGGCCTCAGGCAGAGCAGGTGCTTCTGAGGGCGGCGATGCAGCTGCTGGGTCAGGCGGATCAGGAAAAGGCAGGTCAGGAACAGGCAGGGGCAGAGGTGCCCTGTGAGCCGGGCACAGCCAGAGCAGAGGCGGCGGCCCCCTGTGGGCCGGGCCGGGAGGCTCGAGCGGAGCGACGTCTGCGGCGGCTTCCCCTGGGCAGGGCTCGGGCCTCGCGGCTGCGGCTTCCCCTGGGCAGGGCTCGGGCTTCACAGCAGCGGCTGCGGCTTCCTGGCTGCTCAACATGTTGAGCTATGAGGCCAACAGAGAACAAGGGGAAAACAAAGACTCACATGAAGGACGGGATGACCAGCAATGCTTGCTGGTCAAACAGGGAAGGGATACAGAGTAGGACAACAGGGGCTGACCCTGACAGGCGGAGCAAGTGACAGAGCTGTCTAAGGAAGACAATGCTGTCATTTCCGACAACCCCCTTTCTAGATTATAATGTCTTTTTTACTGATTTTTGGAAAGCAAATAAGTGGGCCATTCTACGAGTTCTTAAATATTTTCATTTATTTAAAGACTGATTTAGTTATGCATGTGATAACATCAAATTTAATGAGCTGAACATATGAAGATTCTATTGAAGATTTATACTTTAGAGTTCCTTGCTAACTACAATATTTCCATGTCTGACTTTCAAACTGCAGTTATATCTTACTGAATATTGTGGTTCTCTGAGCAGGAGACGACATGGAACCACATCCAGTCCACTGCAGCCAAGGAGACCCTCCTGCTAGGCCAAATCAAAGTGGTTACACTTAACCTCTTCTACTTGATTGGCGGGGAAACAGACTGGAAGCATGGGGTGCACATCAATAACATAACAGAGCAGCTGAAGAGGGTGAGTATGTCCTCACAAGTGTCATTACTGTTCAGATCATTAGGACATTTTCAAGATTAATACAGGGATTACTTGAGTTATTTTGCAAGGATTCTTTTGTGAATGTATGTAAACTGTTTGTTTTTTATTACTGGCCTGCCATTGATTATCTATCATTTATGTTGCCTAATAATGTTTAGAAGCAAAAAATTATTTGCCTTGGATTTTATTCAAAAGTGGTATCCTGCCTCGGATCGTACGGAGCGGATCATGACACCTATATTTACTATGCCATTTTATTGGTGTAGGAATATTTGACAAGGTATTGCTTACCAATGATAATGACTGATAAATTAGAGAGAGCATCCATCATCCAGAATTTAATTAGTACAGGCTTGGGGTTAACCTGGGGTATGAAAAAGCATGAGACAAGAGGTAGAGGACTGCCCAGACGGGATAGCAGTCCATTACAATGTACATACACATATGTACAGATATACACTGTCATGAACAATGTGGTACGGACCAGGGAAACAAGCAAAGGAGATCAAGAATGGGGTAAAATAAAGGGATTTAATGGGCAACCGAAGGGGCATAAGGAAACAAACAGCAGAACCATCCACAACACTACAATGACTGAACTAGGGAAACAAACTTTGACGTGGACTTATACACCAAATTAATAAGGACAACTCGAAACAGCTGTTAAACACTAGGAAATCACATGAGGTTAATAAGGGGGGCGTGGCACAGGAGGATTGGCATGATTGGGTGTGTCATATACTATGGGGAATTCAGAGACAGTAATGCACCAGTGTACACTTCTCAATTAGAATGTATTTTATACTTCAGTGAGGCAGCATCATTTTTAATATGTATTTACATATCGATGAGCCAAAAAATTATGACCACCCCCACATGTAGTGAATATTGTTGACCATCTAGTAGAAATGGTGCATGTCATGGTCAGAGATACATAAGCTATGGTAAGCTATCATTCGGTACTCGATACTGACATGTTGAATGCAGAAAAAGTTGGCAGAGATGAAGATTTGAGTGACAATGGCCAAATTATTATGGGTACATAATAAAGCTTGTGGGATACACATGGTCAGGGTATGTACCTACTGAAAGTGGTCCGAGGAGAGAAAAACCATAAACCTCAGATAGGGTGTTGGACAGGGCCGGAATGGAGTCAATTTTCAGCCCGGGAGTTTCATGCCCATGACCAGCCCACTTTTTTCAGGAAGGTGAAAACTGGATAAATTAAGCAATTCTTCAATTCTTATTATTCAGTAATTTTATTTGCTTTTTTCAAATTTGAATGAAACACTAGTCCCATCCATCCATCCAACCATTATCTATACCGCTTTATCCATTTGGGTTGCACGGAAGCTGGAGCCTATCCCAGCATCTTCGGGCTAGAGGCAGGGTACACCCTGGGCAGGTTGCCAGTCCACCA
>JAODKF010000046.1:32977310-32991065 GCA_026779585.1 Mormyrus proboscirostris
TGCACGGAAGCTGGAGCCTATCCCAGCATCTTCGGGCTAGAGGCAGGGTACACCCTGGGCAGGTTGCCAGTCCACCACAGGGCAAACACAGACAAACACACTCGCATTCACACCTATGGACAATTTAGAGTAGAAACACAAGTCAAATGAGTAAATAAAATAATATCAAAATTAATCTCTCAGTTCTTCACATGCGAGGCATGTTTGCACTACTATACAAATTTTTAACTGTAAATGGCTAGAATTAATAACAGTAACATAAAATCTATAACAGTAGATATCTATAACAGTAACAGCCACCTGAGTAGTCTACTGGTCTCAGCATCTTTGTTTATTACTGTCTCATTATCTATCATCATAAGGATTTCCTTCTCTGTGCACATTAGCATCAAGGCGTCCAAGTGCTCCTCAGTCAGTGAGCTTTGTAACCTGTTCTTAATGAATTAAAGGGTAGAGAAGCTTTTCTCACAGGCAACCTGAGTGATTGAAAGTGTCAAAAGAAACGTACATGCCAGTCCAATTACATGGTAAGCATCTGTGAGGAGATTATATTGTGAAAGGATTAGATGAACACAAGTGGCACAGTTTTTGCAGGAAGAACAGGTCCTGGTCTTTGCTTCCTGTCACAGTGTCCAACATTACATTATGGACATGGATCTCAGTCAGCATTTGGTGATGCTAATGGGTCAACTTCTAAAAGCTCTCCTGGCATTTTTTCTTTCTGATTTCTCTGGAAGTGCAGTCTGCACTACAAGCTCATAATTGCCCATCTCTTGCAGATTTTCATTAGCCCAACTTACAAAATCATCAGCTGCTATTTTCACTCCCTCTAAGTCTCTGACTTATTTTTTAGGCTATCCTCTGCCTCCTCAACTAGATGCTGCGCTGCCAAAATATCCATTCCGTGTATCTGCTGATACTTTGAGAGGGGGGAGGTATGTTGGAAAATTCAAAGGAAGGTTTGAACAGTGACCATAGTCTCACACTTCAGAAGGGCTTCAATGTATCTATTTGCTTTGACCCTCTCTGTTGGCTTCATACTCTTATCTCCTTCAACTGTGGCTAGGGTGAGCAACTGGTCAACAAACAAAGTATCCTGGGCATGACCAAAACATACAAAGAGCCTGATTCTTAGCCTACCACCTTGTTTCCCCTATTGGGCACACTCTCCTGTGACGTTTATCATCACGTGTCTCTTCCCAAGTCTGCATATGCTTATATGATTCTCTGAGGAAAACCACAACATCATTAAGCACTGAAAAAAAGAGATGCATTTTCTACAACACTGCCTGTTGTGTCTGCCAGTACCAGATTGAGAATATGTGCATAACACCAGACATGAATCTATGTAGGAGACTGATCAGAAAAAAATGCAGAGAACCCTTTATAGTATCCCTGCATGTTAGCTGCACCATCATTGGAGTTGCCTATACATGTGCCAATGTCTATATTGAGCTTGTCTAATGCCTGTTTCAGTAGCTCTGTCAAATACTTGTCTGTGGATCTTTCACAGTCCACCACAGCAACTAATCATTCATGAATGACGTCTGTAACACATCTCAGAATGAATACTTTGTGGCATCCTGTGTAGTGTCAATTTGGACTGAAAATACCTGCCTGTCTAACCTTATCTGCAATTGTGCCCTTTATCACTTGTCTGAGAACACCAACAATTGTACCCACAATGTCTTTTGACAGCAGAGTCACAAGAGAACCTCTGCCGAGGTTAATGCAACTGTTAATGTGCTGTTCAAGGCACTGATCATACCTACCTTACATACATACCTTTCTCCACTTCCTGTCCTTCAGTATCTGAATAACTTTAACCTATTATTTACTACTTTTATTTACGTGTTTTTTCATATACAACACAATACGTATGTGCTTGAAATATGCTGTACAAAAACATAGGACTTATTAGTCTTTAAATTTCCCTAATACACCGATGTGCAGTATACCTCTGAATCTAAAATGTAAATCTCATCAACTTCTGGATATCTGAATTTCATATGGAATCCATGTATCACGTGTGTGTGTATATGACTTTATTAAGTAACTTTAATTCATATATAATACCTGACCCCTCAGCCCTCCTGGCATCCTCACTGCTAATCAGTAGTCCTTCATTATTGGCAGAACACTGACTGACAGGGGACTGCTGGTCAGAAACTACAAAATGATTAAATTGTCATTTTACTGACAATTCAGGTTGTGCTTTAGTTTTGATATATTTTTTTCTGAAAATATACATTTGCAAACATATTTATTTGTCATGATAACATGATAAGCTATAGAACTGAACTGGTTTGATATTTTCCAACTGGTTGACAATATTTACCTGTTGCTAGTTCTTTTCGTTCTTTTGAAAAAAATCTGTGATTTTGGCACATTTGCCCGCATCCTCCTTCAACGCTTTCTTTTTTCTTAGCCTGACCTGTTCAGCTCCCCCGATCTCTTCTTTTCCATACTGTTATGCTATTTTACTAAATTAAACAATCTGTAGGCTCAGAGTTGAACTGTCGGGTGTAACCAACTTGAACAACTGGAAAGGGAGAACTCCCTCAGTTGATAGTACCCATTTAATATATTGTTATAGAAAGGCTGCAATGTCAGCTGTAAATGTGGATTGTACGTGCTACTGGTTCAGATTCACTAACACGAGGACTGTCAAATCGAATTATTTTTTTCCAACCGGCCCAAATGTCAAGCAGTCCACTGGGAAATCTCCCGAACCTCCTCCTGATTAGCCACTGCGAACCTGGTGTTGGGTGTCCAGGATTCAGTGATGTGATGTGGACAACAGCTATCCCATTTCATACAATTGCCTACTGTGGCACAAATGGTAGATAATTTTGATGATGATCAAGGGAATAATGTCTCATGAAACATAGGGTGGTGGTGGGTGATGTGGCAATATTTTCATCATACACATTTATACGAATTTCAGAGGTATTACATTGTGATAGAGCACTACTGTACATTTACAAATATGCCTAAGCAATTGGTAAGGAAACTTATTAATGACTGTTTTAATTAACTTTTCATGAGCACTCTACCTTGCCACTCACCAATATTTCAAAATACCTAAACTATTTTTTTGCGATGTGCCTTTTGCATGTATATAACATGCAATGCTATTTTACACACCGCCAAACCCACCTGCGTGGGTTTTTGAGTCCGCATGTCTTCTTTCTTTTTAATATTGTATTAGCTGAGTTGCTGAGAAGAAAAATTAATAACATTTTAATAAGAAGTCTCTATATAAATTAAGCAGGCAAACATGCTGAGCTTGATTTTCACATGTGAAGTAATGAGTGTTAATTTTGACAGCATATTTTGCTTTAGTTTAGTCTTAGTATTGACAATAATGCAATTTAGTGTTAATCATATTTTAGTCATCTTTAGTTTTAGTCCAGTTACAGTCGATGAATACTACAGGAAATTGTCGGCTAAATCAACTTTAGAGATCATGACAGTGAATTTTTGACACACATTAAAAGAAAAAATAATTTGTTTATGTTAATTGGTGCTTTTCCCTATTATTGCTGCTCAATGTAGCTTGCACTGTCTTTTTTTCCTTTTCATTAAATGTGAAACAGACAGAGATATGATGTACTGTATGTACTTGAAGTAGATTAGATCAGCATTACCCAATCATGCACAACTACAATCAATACTAACTAAAGATATAATGTCTGATTGGAACAGTATTCATTTTTTTCTTTTCTTTACATTTTATTTTTAGTCCTTGATTAAATTATTACATTTCATCATAGTTTTTGGCATCGTGAACTAATTTGTATTATTTCCCATTTTTATTAATGAAAAATCTCTGTTGAATATTTTTAGTCATAGTCTTCATCAACAAAAACAAACACTGGTAAAGAGGAAGATGATTGGCTATAGAAATACCTGTTTATTGATCCCTGATACTCCTGAGCCTGTGTTGTCTTCAATAGATTCAACTCTTTATCCAAGACCAGACAGGCATCATACATGATCAACAAAAAACTGGCTATGACCCAAATACAAGCAGTGTCTAGTAGAGGTAAGTGTTTTATAATAGCTACATCCTTTTTTTAGCCATAGCTAAAGATAACACGGGTCTATAGAAAAAAAAGTTTTTTCAGGTGCCAAGGTTTTTTGAATAAATTTAGGGTATTTTGAGGGTGCTGAATTCAAAAATCCCATTCCTTTTGCTGAATTGGTTTTAGTTTCTGAGATAATGGACATCCATGAAAATAATGCATTCCCCACAATGAGACTTGTGTGATACCAAATGCAATAGCTTTTGGTCTGTCTTTTGACTCTTTAACAGTGTCTTTGTTAATGAAATATCCTATATAATTATTTTGTATTTCGATTTGTAGGCCTGCAATGCTATAAAAGCAACTTTTTCAAGCCAGAATTCAACTGTGAATTTGCAGAGGAAAGAACGTGGCTACAGTATAACGTTGTCACCCCAGTCTTGGTTTATACCATGTTCTGTCTTAATAAGTATATAAATACATGTAAACATTATGGCTTGATGGTCCTCAGATTCGTAAACTCATGAACGGTTCCAATTTTACCAAATGCATGAATGACACTGTGGCTTCGGCCTGGAAGAGTTTTGTCTCTGTTGTGAAGAACTACTTAATACTTGTTAGCCATTTAAACAGATTTCCAGATAATTTTGGAGATTTCAGCGAGGAACAACGCAAGAGGTTCCACCAGGATATGAATGTGATGGAGGAGAGATATAAAGGCAGATGGGACATATACATGATGGCAGACTACTGTTGGAGTCTCCAACGTGATTGTCCTGACAACACACATAAAAGGAAATCGCATAAACAGCATTTTTTGAAGCATTGACATTAATAACAATTAATAACTAATTAATATTGTATTAATTAATCAAATCATACATAACTTTTTCCTGTCACTGTTAGATATTTTTAATTTCTTTTTTGTATGATGTTAGACTGTTTACTTGCTAGTTGTAACTAAAATAAAAATATCCTTGCAATTGTGAATGCTTTTCAAATGTGCTGTGTTAATTAATTAATTAACCAGTAAATATCTCAGAAACTAGAGCCAATCTGGCAAAACCGAAGTCATATTCTTAATCAGCACCATAAAATTAATATAAAACCGTTCAGACATTGTTGGCACCAAAATATACACTAGTGTAATTACATAAATTATATAAAATATATACCAGTGTAATTCACTAAAGTAATTTTACTTATTTCCAGATGCAGAGGCCCAAGGTATTTCTATATTTATTCTAACAAATAAGGCTGAACCTCTGCTACCAAGTCATTTTGGTACTGAACATTTTATATGCTTCTTTAACAATGAAATTATAACCATTAGACTTCAAACATGTTCAAATGGCTCACAGATAACAGAATGTGCACTCACCCAGTTTTTCAATTAATCAATGAACAGGAGTTAAAAACTAAAATAACTAAAACTGATATAACTAAAGCTGACTATTTTTCTGGGGAAATGATGAGAGTTCTGGCAAAACCTATAACCGCCATAATGAATGCATCCCTATCCTCAGGAGATGTGCCTGGCCAATTTAAGGTAGCTGTAATCAGACTGCTACTGAAAAAACCAAGTTTGGATCCACAGGAGCTCAACAATTACAGACCTGTCTCTAACATACCATTTTTGTCCAAAGCTCTGTGGAGATAGTTGCTGCTTAACTTCAGGCTTACTTTGAGGCAGAAAACATACTGAATAGATGCCAGTCAGACTTCTGTTTCGGACACAGTACCGAAACTGCTTTAACTAAAGTTGTAAATGGCATAACAGTGGAAACTGATGCTGACAATGTGCTAATGTTGACCATGTTAATGTTTTTGGACCTTAGTGCAGCCTTTGCCATGGCTTTTACTCTATTACAAAGACTAAAATTTAATGTTGAGTTGTGTGGAATGGTGTTGAAGTGGTTTAAATCCTATTTGACTAATCAACATCAATACGGTCAACTGTCAATTGTCTATGTCACCAGTAAAAGATGGAGTACAACAGGGATCAATTTTTGGTCCTTTATTGTTTTCTATCTACATGCTGCCATTAGGTAACATAATGATAAAACATAATGTTAATTATCACTCCTATGCCAATGACATCCAAATATACTATACAATTCAGTTACACCCAATGACACTACATCTATGGCCACTTTAGCTAACTGCTTTACCGAAGCAAACCTGAACAATTGAAAACCTTTTATCAGTAAATGCCGAGAAAACCAAGGTTCTATTGTTTGGAGGCAAGTCTGCGGATAGGAATGCTATAATCTCCACAATCCACTCCAAGGGGCTGCACTTTTCCCTCAGCAACTCAGCCCATAACCTAAGCGTCATCGTAGATATAAGTCTGTCATTCGAATTGCATGTGGATGCAGTATCAAAGATATGCTTCCTATAGCTACATAACATTGCCAAACTACCACGATTCCTTACTATTCAAGACACTGGAAAACTGACACATTCTTTTGCATACAGTGGATTAGACTACTGTAATGCTCTATTAACTGGGAGCACACATCATACATTAAATACCTTGTAGCATATTTAAAATACAACAGCTTGAATTATCACCAGGAGCTGGAAATTTGAACAAATAACTCCTGCTCTTTGTTATCTGCACTGGCTTCCTCTTAGATTCAGGACTGACTTCAAAGTTCTCCTACTTACATATAAAGAACTTAAATGGTCTAGCACCTGCCTACCTAACAGAATTACCTCAGGATTACAAGCTGTATTGTCCACTCATCAGATCAGAATGCAGGTTTCCATGTTGTTCCATATATAGATAAGTTGACACCTAGCAGTAAAGCATTCTGCTACAGGGCCCCTATATTGCAGAATGGTTTTGCCAGCCTATATTTGGGATACCAAATTAGTCTCAGTCTTTAAATCTCAACTGAAGGCCTATTACTAAAGTTTAGCTTACCTGCAACTTAATACACATAATACACTGTAAATATGACTGCTGGCGCTGCTGTATATGCCATTTTTATCTGTTTGTCCATTAAAGTATCAACGCATGTTCTGACCACCTATGCTCTCTGCCGTCCTTCCCAGATGCTCATGGTGGGCACCATCTGAGATGGAATCCTGGTTCAGTCCCATGGAAGGATGACAATGTGGATGTGACCTAAGAACTATTACAGGCCAGCATGGAGAAATCATTGATGGACTTGGCTTGACCTGATCACACCTTGCTTTGACCAAGAAAGCCCACTCTTTTCTTTTTCCTATAATGTTAGCTTACCCAGGGATGTTTGGCAGCCAGTTGACCTTGGACCCCCAGAGGTTTTTCTCCCTATTTGGAAGTTTTTGGTTCCTCTCTTCCATTGTCAATTCATGATTTCTTTCATTTCTTTGTTGTTCTTCTTCCCTGTTTTTGCATTGTTCTCTGGTAATGATGTTGTAATACAGTACAACTAGTGCTGTCCGAAACAATTATTCTTTAAACTATTAATCTAGTGATTATTTTTTCGATTATTCAACTAATCTATCAAACAAATTTTTCGATTAATCTGTTGATAAATTTATTGACAAGCAATCATTTTCAAGTTACAATTCACCCCTCCCCCACACACACATCTGAAATTCTCATTAACATTTCAATTTATTAAAACATTTCTTAAACATTACAGCATTATGAACAAAAAAGGCAAATCTTAAGTGATTCAATAGGATTTCTATGTTAGACTTTAGTTAATAATCACTGCAATAGTTTTGACTTAATTATTTCAGTACACCAATTTGACTTTAATGCTGAAATAGATGCTAAAACATGGAATGATTCCATAACTAGAGAAACATGTTTTAACAAACACTAGCAAAGGTAGCTTATAGTTAAGCTTCAGTGAGCATGGAACGATTTTGTCTACAGTGTGTAAGAGTAGTCGTAAAAATATTTTTTTGAAAACGAATTAATTATTAATAATATGCCATTGTCGAGTGTCTGTGCTGTAGGAGTGACTGGCAGCGTAATCATGTAATGATTCCTTATCACTAGATGGCAGCATTCTATTGCATTGTACGTTAAGACAAGAGATTTAGTGACGCATGAATGCGACAGGTAGCGGTGACAGCATTATGGCTAGCAATACTACGATGACAGTGATGGAGAAGTTTTTGAAAAGGAAAAATACTAACTCCGGTCTGAGCCCTGAACAAAATTCGGACGTAGATGAAGGACCTATTATGAGTGGAGGTCAAAAGAAGGCAAATACGATGAGCTCGAGGCAATACAGCGATACATTTCATTTGGATTCACTCATGCAACGACACCGACTCCGTTGTGCTTGGTGTGTGGTGAAAAGCTATCCAACAGTGCTATGGTGCCAAGCAAGCTTAAACGCCATCTCCAAACAAAACACCCTTCGCTTCAAAACAAGTGGACATGTTAAGTGCACTTTTTATTTGAAAGAAGAAATATAAAGGATGATTAAAAATACTTTTGTGTTTGATTCCTATTCCAGAATGACTATATTGTTAATATAGGCGGCTACAGAGTATAATTTTTTTTAACATTTTTGGTTGGTGGTGTGCCTTATGATTTTTTCAATAAAAAAATGTACCTTGGCTCAAAAAGGGTTGAAAAACACTGCAGTAGAGGTGCAGAAAAGGTGCCATGACTGAAGTATTCATAAACTTTGGAAAACTGCGTGCGAGCCTTTATTACCGCATGTTTCTTAGGCTCCGGAGCTCTGCCGGTAGACGCAGTCATGTTGGCAGCGAATTTCTTTTTTGCAGGATGATAGTTGCTGTCTCAATATTTATGAGAGAAGTGCTACGTAATTGTCCAGTGTATGCCTTACAAAATAGTGCGGCACTGCTAGCACCGGCGATATTAGACAAAACTATCGGAATTCAGTCTATAATTGATATAGTTTTAACGGTGCCAACAGTGAAACTACTAGCCAGCTTATTAGCGGAATAACTTTGTATTGTAAATGAATACCATGCCGCAGGTCCAATAATTAAAATATTGTAGCTCTCGAGTGGTGAACAGATCAGGTGGACAGTAAAGTTCAGTTATTAGCAGACTTTTATTGCGCGATTCTTAAAAAGACAGCGCTAACGTGCTCCCGAGGGGATAAAGCAGGCCCGGAGTGGGTCGCTTGACTTTTGGGCCGGTCAGAAATAAAATTCGACAGTCCTCGCATTAGTGAATCTGAAACGGTAGCACGTAAGATCCACATTTACAACTGACATCGCAGCCTTTCTATAATGATAGATTACATGGGCGCTAGCACCTGAGGGAGTTCCCCCCTTCCCAATCGCCGCCAACAGTCCGACTTTGAGCCTACAGATTGTTTAACTTGGTAAAATAAATTAGCATAACAATAGGGAAAGGAAGAGACAATTGGGGGGGGCTGAAAATGCCAGGCTAAGAAAAGTGTCGGACGAGGATGCGGCCAAATGTGCAAAAATCGGAGATTTTTTCCAAAAGAACGAAAACTGGCAACAGGTACATATTGTTAACCTATCGCAAAATATTAAGCCAATTGAACTAGAAGCGTATTTCCTATAGCATATGATGGCGAATCACTGTGTGCGCAAATGTAATTAAGAAAAAAAAAAGATCTAAAGCACGATCCAAGTGTTACGGCTGGGCAAGAAGGGAGACAGATCCAGGAATGCAGGGATCACAAGGTTTTAATGAGTCGGGTTCGGGATAAGCACAGGAAGGGCACAGCCCTGTAAAGAGATGGAACGCTGGCTCCTCAGCCCAGGCAACAAAGGTGAGAGCGAAACACGCGAGTGAGAGCTGGCAGGAGGGTATAGAGGCGGCGCGCTGTGATCGTGGTCGTTGTCCGTAATCCGGAGTCGATGTCAGGGAAATCCGACCGACGAGTAGACGCAGGACCAGGGAACACGAGGGGAGAACAGCAGAGGCTGGACTCCGCAGGACAGGTAGGTCAAGGACGGGAGCTGGTCTGAGGAGGAAAGGTAAGGATCCGACAGGAGGTAAACAGGTAAGGCGGGGGAGAGCGGGTAGACAAAAGACTAGAAGAACGCTCAATATGGTTTCGTAACATCGTCTTAATACTGTAAGGACCTCTGTGGGTATTAAAGATATTTCCGTTAGCTATCCTAGCCCGCTCCCCACAGGTTACCCCCCCAGCAAGCCCAAGGGATACACGCCACCAAATTATGGATCCAATACTTTAAGTAATTCCTCTCCACTCAGCCGACCCTTGGCACAATACGTCCAGCCAGAGAGCAGATAAACGGGATGTCACCCCGCCAGAGTGTACAACACAGCAACTCAATAGGATCACCAGCACCCTACCCACAGAGGCACAGCAAGCCAAGAATAATCGTAATTCCCACACACAGAATTTTAAAAAGAACACTTCTCTTTCCCCTACCAGACCCACCCACGGGATCTAATTAACCAAGCCCATGGATTAACCACAACTGGAACCCAACTTCCTTCTACTATGGCCGTAGCGTACCCCGCCGGCAACAGTGTCGTCTTAATAAGTCCGTCCGTCCGCCCGCCATCCATCCATCCATCCATCCATCCATCCATCCATCCATCCATCCATCCATCCATCCATCCAGCTACCTATCTTCACCGGCAGCAATCAACCCCTCACGCAACACTGACCGGCGTTCCTTCCCGTCTCCAACTTTTCCCTTTTTATCACCACACTCTAACATGTCCCTCCCCCACTTAGTTATTGATTTCACCTGTGGCCAATTTCCTTATTACTCACGGACAATCTCATCCATTCACCACAATACTTCGCGAGGAGGATCCGGGTTTGCTCAGCTTTTGAAAGTGGCTAATCATCTGTTGACTAGTTGCACTTGTCTGGTCCCGCCCCCATGGGCGTGACACTAAGTATTCAGTAAAATGACCATTTAACCATTTTATAGTATCTGACCAGCAGTCCTCTGTAAGTCGGTGTTCTGCTAAGAATGAGGGACTGATGAGCAGTGAGGATGCCAGGACGAGTGGGGGCATTATTTATATATGAACTAATGTTACTTAATTTAAATCCACATACAGTGATCGCCCGCTGTATCGCATCACAGTTCTCTACGTATCGCGTACTTTGCTTGTGGTCTGATTGTTGCGAATAAACGTTTTATGAACTTTCCGTTTTCTTTTAAGCCCTACGATTTAAGGCTTAAAGTAAAAATGTGTATTTATATGGTATTTCTATAATGCGGATTTTCACTTTTCACTATCGCTTTTAAAGTATGTGAGAAGGGTACTTTAAGGCTTAAACTATAAAAAATAATGTTTGTGTATATGGTCTTTCTATATCGCAGATCTGGAACGGAACTTCCGCGATGTAGCGGTGGATCACTGTATTCAGAAGTTGATGGGATTTAGGCCTACATTTTAGATTTATAGGTAAACTACACAGATGTGAATTAGTGAAATTAAAAGACTAATAAGTCATATGTTTTTGTACAGCATATTTCAGGCACAAACGTATTGTGTTTTATATAAAAAAACATTTAGACACTTTCGATCACTCAGGTTGTCTGTGAGAAAAGCTTCTCTACCTTTAAATTGGTTAAGAACAGGTTACGAAGCTCACTGACTCAGGCGCACTTGGAAAGCTTCATGCTATTGTGCACAGAGAAGGTAATCCTTATGTTGATAGATAATGAGACGGTAATAAACAAAGTTGCAGAGACCAGTAGACTACTCGGGCAGCTGTTACCATTATACATACCGTTATAGATATGTTATTGTTGTTTAACGCATTCTTGATTAAGGGAGAAATATATATTTTATTACCTTGTTTTTATTAGTTTTTTAATTTTAACTTTATTAGTTAGAACTTCAAAAACAGTACATTATTTTTAGTACATTTGTACATAAAATGCATAGAGCATATATTATGTGCCCTGCATTACCTGTGAGTATGCAATACTAAATCCACATAAGATATGAATAAACTTCCTAAAAACATTTTTGCATGTTATGTGGAAGAATATTGGCCATACATCATTATGACTGTATACTAATATTATTCACTCTTCTTCCAACTCTTAGTCAGAGTTGCAGGAGGGCCTGGCTAGGCTGGAATACACACAATCCAACATGGGACATGTACACATGCATTCATATATCATGGGCAAATTGGAGACACCAGTCAGCCTCCTGCACATATTTGGACAACAGAAGTAAAATGGAATATCTAGAGCAGGGTTCCCCAGTTCTGGAGGGCCAGTCTTCAACAAGGTTTTCATATCACTGCACAAACACACCTACTAAACCTGGCAATTACCTGATGAGCTGAATGAGGTGTGTTTGAGCAGGGAAATCTGCAAATTATCTTGCAGACTTGCCCTCCAGAACCAGAATTAGGGAACCCTGACCTAGAGGATACTCCACACAGAGGAGTGGAAGGCTACAAGTCTCTAAACATAGATGTCTGAGTCAAAATTACTATCCTCCTAGCCACAACACTAATGTTAATGCTTTGTAAATGTCAGCTGAGACCTACCATCTTCGTTAACAGCCTGGAAAACTGAACTGAAATATGAACAGGACTCACTTTCCCTTCTTTCCTTTCTTGTGCTTGCTTTTAACCCTAATCATCTTGCGTACTCTGTAGCCTCTCCAGTAGGCCTGGATGATCAGGGCAGCATGGCTCTTCACAGCCAGATCTTGCTGTTCCTCCTCTTCTTGCTGGTTAGCAAGCCTCTTTTCCTCCATGATTTGTAGGAACTCCACCTCAAGCAGGGCATAATGCTCCTCCAGCTCTTGCAATTCTTCCTTCTCCTTAACATGGAGTGAGGACAGCTCCTCCAGCTCAGCCTGATGAACAGTGCATGTGGTGTGGGTTTGAAGCAAAATCAGAGCCCCAACCCAGCAGTAGCTTCTACATATTTACTTTTCCCATTGCTTACATATACAGCTGGGGAATACTTGTGACGTAGATTTGATGTTAATCTTGGTTTACTGGCATGCAATTAGCACATGCCATTATTCCAAGAAATTACTCCATACTGTTGTGTTGAGGTCAAGGTTCTGCATCAGACACTGAATCGTTTTAGTGTTATTCCTTCCATTATTCTGTAGGTTTCAGCTGTTAAAAATGCAATTTACAGGCATGTACAGTGTACTACAAATGTGCAACTAATAAGATGTCTAATTGCTGGCCATACCATCCCATTATTTAGCCACACCAATGAAAGAGTATCTCCTTACCTGCTTTTCACTTATGTCTTTATCATACTTTTGGATCCAGTTCTCAGTTTCACTTTCAATTTTGTATACCCTCTGTTAAGTGTTAGAGAATTAGAGAGTTATATACAGCAGAAGCAGTTTCACAATGAATTCAGTCATTCAGTTACATGGAAAACGTAAACAGTAATTACCACTATGGAAGCAGCAGTAATACGGTAAAATAGTAGTTCTATGACCAGGGAAGAAAGACAAGGTAAAAAAGGCTGTGTGACTTTGAGTGGGATCCCAGTGCCCACCTTTCTGAGGACTGTCTCATATGCGCGGTTTTCTGCGATCAGGTTGCTCAGCTGTATTTGCAGCTGGTTAACCTCCTGCTGTAGCTGTACACATCGCCCTTCTGATATCTTACTGTCTGACTGGCTCTGTTTCTCTGTATCATTTTGAGTATGTGTCACAAAGTCTAACATACTCTTCTTCATGTGGTACAAGGAGGTCTTCAAGTTGTAGATGATCTCATTCTTTTTTGAAATCTGAAGGATAAAAACATCTTAGCACTGAACAAAAAAAAAACTG
>JAODKF010000046.1:33002375-33030483 GCA_026779585.1 Mormyrus proboscirostris
CCCATCCTCCAGGGGCCGGCAGAAGAGTCAAACAAAAACAAGTTGATAGAACTAAGTTAATACATGGGTTGAAAATTCAGTCTCTATGCATGGGCAGATCGGTGCTGGCACAGGGTGCTTGATTCTTGATGGCAAGATCGACAGTGGCACAGCCGGAATGGGAGGTAGTAGCCTAATCTGTCAATCTCATGGGCTTCCAGGCAGCACACCCCAGAAGGGGTGGGGGGGAGTGAGAGATATATTTGATTTAATTTCATTTAATAATGAAATGAAATTAAATCAAATTAAATCAAATTAACGCAACGTTATGTAAATTCTTTTACATGATCTTCACGAGTGGGGATTCGCCATGGGGGATGCATGCATTGTGGAATAAGGCTGCACTGTGGAAGGGTAGGGAGGCAAAACAGAGGAAGAGGTAGAAAACGCCAAGAACATGTACATTCTTGATAAAATAAGGGATACAATTGTGGACCATGTCCTCAATTATGGCCTTAAAATGGCTGAATGGTCAAAGGGGACAGCCGAATACTAGGAGATCAACTGAGATTGACACGGGAATAATCACGTAAATAAGAACGGCACTGCTGCAGATCAGGCAGGTGAAAGGGCTTTAACATTCTTTGTAAAATCCAGACAGAAAGAACCAAAACGTAATCCAGGAATCTTGGTCAAGGTACGGATAGCGGTCAGGCAATCTTCGTCGTCAATCAAGACACAGAGTAGGGCTCAGGATGCGGGGACAGGCGGGTGTTCAGGTGATCTTCATTAATACTCAGTGGGCTATGCTATATTCGTTAGGGCAACAGAAAGGCAAAGGGTATAACAGGACAGAACTTGCTCAAACTCACAATAGAATGTGGAAGATCTTGCGTCAGGCTGGCGTGCCTGACACGAATAGGTATGATTCTAAATTAACCCCGATGGAACTCAGCTGACAGAGGGAGGTGTACAGTTAACAGTTCTATCGGTTCCCGGGGCAGGCGGAGAAGGAGCATTCCGGTCCCTGCTAGACTCCCTTCTTGGGATACCCCGAGGGCATGGACGGGCAGCCGTGATGTCACAGGGGCTTCCTTGGAGCAGTTCATGACATTACCAACCTGAATTACCATTACCATTTGTCTGGATAGGGCAAGATAAAAACCATTGGAGAACCGCTCAGTAAGTCACATACCAATGCATTATCTTTAGCATCTTAAAAAATGACTTCATCACCAAACCTATTTACTATTGATGGAATAAGACAAGTGTCCAAAATATTAATGTGCACCTGTGCGTTGAGGTAATAATTGCCATCTCCCCATGTCTGTTAACTGAAGTACATTCCCATATGGTAAATGATTGGAGAAATTACTTGTTTACTTCAGTCAGTCATCTTTATATGTTTCATTAGAATGGCACCAGACAAATGTTCTAACATCATCTCTAGCCGATTGATTCATCACTGAATATCACTTTCATCCAATCATCCTCATTTCTATTTAGTCCATTGTAACCACATTTTCTTCTGTTGAGGTATTACAGTAGTACTGGTTTTCATTTGGCTTGTCTATATGTAAATTTTATTTAGCAGATTTCTTACAGTTGTTACAAATTAAACTCCTGTTTCCACCTTATGTACATTCGCCATTTGTTTTGTTGTGTTCTATTTTCTATTTTTGTTCTATTTTCAAGGCATATTGTTTTGAGTTTTCTATCTTGATGGTTTGACACCTTCCTTGGTCTACCTATATGTTTTCCATTAATAACCTCCCCATTTTGTTTATACCTACATCAAATTTTAGACACAGATGACTAGAAACAACCAAAACTCAAATGCAATCGCAATTCACTTTGCATTTGAATTTCCGATGTGTTACACGGAAACCTGTCAATCAGCGTCAGGGGTGGTGTGGGGCGTGATTGTATGGGGAGTGACGTCACTCGCAGTCCACCGCATTTTGTCTGTCTCTCGGGCATCAGTCAGAACAGAAGCTCAGACCTAATTAATGTACAGTTATGTCATAATGGAAAAGTCAATTAATTTCCCAGCTACTGCGAGAGGCGGCTGCAGCTCTGGAACGACATGGAGTCCCGACAACATCAGTCGAGACTCCATCATCGACTGCTACTTCCCCTGCAATGAGAGGCGTAAGAAGTGACTGTCAAGGTGAGGAATTATTATTTATTAGTTTATTATTACATAAATAAAATATTTAACTATTTAACAACATGTCATTTGACAACAACGTCTTTCTCGTACCTGTAAAAGGCATCCGGTCTGGGTTTTAAAATTGTCTAAAATATCCGAAATTTAATTTTTTATGTTCTGGTATGTTCATAGTTTTTCTATTTAGTACTGAACACCAGTTTTTATGTATTAATATGTCTTCTATGTGAATATTCTGTAATAAATTCAATACAAATATACATATAGCCCACTTTCTTCTTTCAATGGGGGGTACTGTGTAAAGGAGAACACTGATATGCTATCTGTCACGCCTAGCTCCGTCCGATCCTCCTGTGTGCCACGCCCACCTCGTTACCTCGTGTTAATGCCTGATTGTTCCTACCTGTTGTTCGTTGAGTTCAACTTGTCTTGTGTATTTAGTCCGCGTCTCGGTTAGTTTCCCCCAGATCTGCCATCGTCAATGAGTAGTGTGAGTACTCATCCTGTCTGTTCGACCTGTCGATTCTCTAATAAACCCCGACAACCCGGCTGCTCTCGCCTTCCTTGCCTGCTCGCCTGCTCGCACTCTGACACTACCCTTCTCTTTATCAGAAACATCAATAATTTTTACAGGTACGAGAATGACGTAGTTGTCAAATGAAATGTTGTTAAATAGTAATAATTAATAGTAGTAAATAATAATTCCTCAATTATTCCTTAATTTCCTGTAATGCTAAATTTTGCGATTGTATTTGAATTATGTCACACTTTATGCACCACATATGGAAAACGCAGTTGCAAATGCAATTCCTTTTGAAAAATGTCCGGGATTTCCCTCCATAATGGGGGGTCCGGAGCCTATCCTGGAAGCAATGGGCACGAGGCAGGGAACAACCCTGGACAGGGGGCCAGCCCATCGCAGGGCACACTCACACACTGTTTCCATTCGCACACACATGCACAACTACAGGCAATTTATTAACTCCAATTAGCCTCAGCATGTCTTTGGACTGTGGGGGGAGACCGGAGTACCCGGAGGAAACCCAACGACGACACAGGGAGAACATGCAAACTCCACACACATGTAACTCGAACCCGGGTCTCAGAGGTATGAGGCAACAGTGCCAACCACTGCACCACCACGTTGCCCTTTATTATACTATTATAAATCTAAAATGAACTAAATCAATAGCGTTTGGGTAGCTTGCATACCCTACACACTATGTACAAGGTAATAAAACTATTACATATATGTAAAAAAACATGTACAGTGATGAATCTCGGTTCTGCATTACCATGAATCACCGTCATGTGTGCATATGGTGGCGCTGATGGGAGAGGACCAATCCTGCCAATGTTGTGGAGAGACAAACCAGTGTTACTTCTGGCATCATGGTGTGGGGATCCATAAGGTGTGACTTCAGGTCATCTCTGATAGTGATTCGGGGGGCCCTGATGGCACAGCGCTATGTCAGTGATCCTATATCCGCATGTCTTACCCTTCCTGAGACAGCACCCTGGTACAGTCTTTCAACAAGACAACGCCTGCCCACACATGACTGCCTGCATCATGTTGAGGTTCTCTTGTGGCCAGACAGGTCCTCCGATCTTTCCCCAATTGAACTTGTGTGAGATCAGCTCGGACATCAACTCAGACCCAGTGCCAATGTGCAGGATCTCAAGGACCGACAACGTCTATACGACTCCCTTCCACACCATATCACTGCAGGCCCGAACGGGTGCCACACCCTACTGACATGGGACCACCAGTGTGCCCATTGTTGTGTTCTGAATTAAGTTGTAGTTCTACTACTTGTCCTGTAGATGGTATAAAAAGAAAAATAATAAGAGAAAAACTACAGATTAGGGGGGTAGCAGAAAAAGGAGTGTGGTTGTGAGCTGGCAAAAAGAATGTACTCCGTTGGACAAAGTACTTTCTGCCCCTCCGCATCTGATTATTACGCAACATATTGGCGATGAGGATGGCAGGAGTCCCGTTCCCTCCCTCGTTTTTGCCGTGCCCCAGCCAACCTACAGTACAGTTTGAGAATTACATGTTAGCCATTAATGCTACCACATGGCTGGACACAATACAGTGGCTGTGCTTTCTATTGTCTTGGAACAGAGGGGCAACAAATTTTCTACACTTTTCCACATGCAGGTACCACTAAAAATTATACAATTGGGGCTCTTAGAGCTCATTTCTATGCATCTGTGAATGTAGTGGTGGAGAGACATAAATTCAGACAGTGTGCTCAGAGACCAGATGAATCTATTGCTATGTACACCACGCAATTGTGTGAATTACTTGTGAACTGTGAGTTCAGGGACAAATCGGATGAAATGATGCATAATCAGTTAGTGGAACGATCCTTGTGTTTCCGTACCAGAGAGAAGTTGTTACTTAAACCAAACCTCACCCTGAAAGAGGCAAAAGACATCGCTGAACATATTGAATCTGCAACGTCCCATGTCCTGTTGATTACTCTATTACTGATGCAAGCCATTGTAAAAATTCCTCTGTGTAAGTCATGCCGACCGACTTGTGTCTTTACAAACAAGCCAGTACTTCTAAGTTGTCCCACTTTCAGTGTGGGTCTGCCAAGCACTTCACAAGTGCTGTTAACTGCCCTGCAGCCAGACCTGTGACTTTGCACTGGTCTGTTGATCCATTACAGCTGTTCGGGAGATGGAAGTACCAGAAATGACCATACTATACTTAGCTGATCTGGAACATAATAAATGCAAAATATTGCTCTGTTTCAATTGGAACACACGAGACTCCACTTTGTCCTTTTGAATTACTAGCTGAAACTAGGCAACTCTGTGTCTATTTTGCCAAAGAGAATGTATTTGTGATATTTTGTGATTTGTGATATTTGTGATATTTTTCCACTACGGAAAAGGCTTGTTACCTATGCAAAATTGGGAATTACCAGTGTTGGGATGTCTTTCAGCAGTAGTGCGTCATGTCAGTAACTACCACTACTGATCTGTTCATTGTGGAAACAGGTACTCCTTTGCTGGGTATGGATTTGGTCTCTGCCCTGGGACTACGGATTCAGAGTACAGCTGTACTGCCACCCTCTTCCAATGAAACGGTCCAGCAATTGGATAAAGTCAAGTCCACACTCATTGAATATGCAAAGGAGTTTGTCCATCGCATGAAAGTCAGAGAAAATGTGCCTCCAGTGTAACAGTGACTTTGGTGACTATCGCTTTCCATCAGACAGGCAGTTTCTGATGAACTGGTTCGTCTTCAGGCAGCAGCCATCATTAAAAAAATAGATGCCTCCTGAGGGGTTTAAACTATGTTTAGGGGGAGTGGTAGCCATAAAAAAAAATTGTCTCCGTGTGGATTTAAGAGAACCTAACAAAGCTGTGATAATTGACAGCCACCAACTTCCACATACTGTATGGAGGATCTCATTGCAGAGCTTCGAGGTGCCACTGGGCTCTCCAGCATTGATCTAGTGAGTGCCTATCACCAGGTGATACTACACAAGGACAGTTATGATTTGACTGTGTTCATCATGCATGATGGTCTCTTTTATTTCCGTCGCTTGCCATATGGGTTGGCTTCAGCTCCTTCACTATTTCAGAAAATGATGGCTTGTCTCCTGGAAGGGAAACTATTTGGATGACCTGATCAGGCTGTGTTAAATACACTGGAGCATGCAGGTCTGCAACTGAACAAAGAAAAATGCAAGTTTAATCAGAAATGCCTCACTGTTCTTTGTCACACCATTACGGCAGCCCAGATGAGGAGCATATCCATGCTATTTTGAAGGCATCGGCATCCTCAAATGCTACTCTGCTTAGGTCATTTCTGGGCCTGACTTCATGGTATTCTAATTTTGTGCCTAACTATTCCAAAAAGGTGGAACCAATGCAAGCTTGCCTGCGAACGGACGAGTTTACATAAAAAGATGAGGTTTAAAGCAGCTTTGACAAGTTGAAACAACTCATTGTAAACAGCTCTGCTTTGTCACTTTTTGATCTGTTTTTTCCCCACACAGGTCTTAGCCGATGCATTTGATTATGGATTGGGTGCGGTGTTCAAGCAAAAATAAAAATCTACACTGACTTATAACGCTCAGCAAAGCACTGCACACTTAAGACCGGTGACCGGGTTAGGATCAGACTTCCACTCCGGGTAAAGAAAGATGAACACAAGTTTAGTGAACCAAGGAACGTGATCCAGAGTAGAAGTCAAAACACATTTCTTCTGGAGGACTGCTGGATCTGGAGTGCTACTCATTTCTCTCTGTGTCCCAAGCAGTCCTCCGAAGAAGAAATACAATCACAGCCGTCAACCACTTGCCTGAATAGATCCGCATATGAAAACCACCAGTTTGGCTGAGAGACTATACATGGTGAACTCGAGAATATACTGAGAATCATGTAGACTGCGCCAAGTCTATAGTTACAATTGCTTGTTTAATTATACTGTGGGTTCACAGTCTTGATGTTTGTTTACTTTTTCTACTTGGACATGTGTGATGTTAAATACCCTACCTTAGCCTGTTATAGCTATTTCACATATGTTCCTAGAGGTGTTACCATTTGGGAAAGTGAGTATCTTGTTCCAAAGGGGGAAATTGTAGTGTTTTGAATTACGTTTCAGTTCTTGCCCTGTAGGTTGTATAAAAAGAAAAAAAACAGGGAGGCGGGATGGAGAACCACTATTTACTTGGTAGAAGTTGGCTGCAGTGGTTTTGTGGGGACATCAGCTGTCCACCTCCTGAGAGATTTGGGCATGTGTGGGGCAAGCCTTCGGAAAGCAACCAAAGATCTGGCAGAGGAGGCAGAGAACAGTAGCTTCTGGCTCTGGCTGTGACTCAAGAGGAAGAATACACGCTTGGGCACCATCTAGCTCAACACTCAAAAAAGTGAATCAGGTGGGTTGTGCACTGTATATTAATTTTATGTTTTCAGTTTAATTAAAATACATGTCATTAAGTTAAAATATTTTTTTCTAATAAAGTCCATGTAATTATGTCTTTTGTTATGTGTACAAAATAATCATGCATTGGTTAATCACAAATCATTTATGATTGAAATACTTCTTACATCCAGAAGGTGGCAACTTACCAACGGTTTGAGAGAGGTAGGTGGACATTTTTCATCTGTAGTATTATTGAGCATGATTTAATTGTGTATTTGTAATACAACACTCGTCGTATATTTCTGAAGTGCTTGTTTTTTAGAGAGCAGTGAGTCTGGCACGGTTGTTAGCTTATAGTCACTGGAACCGGCATCACCAACAACGGGATCCGCCAGTGTTGTTTTAACTAGACTGCATTTCCACAGAGAAAATGCAAAGTGTGCTTGCTCAAATGCAGCAATCGTCTGACCCTTCTTGTCCCCATTCTTCTTGATGAGGCCTGAGGTCGGATTTGAACCCCAGCTATAGTCAATATTTTTTGTCATTTGACACAATGTAACATATGAATGTTTTGTGTAAAATGTAACCATGGCACAGGAAGTACTATTGTTGAGTGCACAGCCTGTTTTTTGTACATTTGTGTGAGAGAATTTCTGTTTTAAATGTTAAATGTTTTAATAGGTACAAATAATGTTATTTGTGGAAATTATGTTTTCAGAAATAGCAGAATTTGTGAGGGTCACTACTCGTCCTCTTGTCTCCATGTTCCAATCATAGCTTGACTGACACACTGCTCAGCTCATCGGTGTTGAAGAAGAAAGGAGGCTCTGCAGGGAATAAAATCAGCAGGATTTTGGTCCCAATCACACAGGTATGTTTTGCTCTTGGTTAAGGACATTATTTTAACTAGCATTACTGGAAGAATAATGGAAGCTATAATCCAAGTTAAAATGGTAAATTACTTGGATGCAAATAACATTCTGAGGGATAGCCAACATGGATTTAATGAATCTACTTGAGTTCTTTGAGGAAGCTACAAGTGAAATTGATCACAAAAAGCCCTACGATGTGATCTACTCTAGATTTCCAGAAGGCCTTTGATGTTGTACCCCACAAATGGCTCTTGCCTAAGCTCAAAGCTGCAGGGATTTTAGGAACTGTGGCAGCTTGGATTGAAAACTGGTTAACTGACAGGAAGCAGCAAGTAATTATTAGAGGCACAATGTTACAGTGGGCCTGCGTTCATAGTGGGGTACCGCAGGGTTCAATTTTAGGACCACTATTGTTCCTGCTTTTACATTGATATTGACACCAATACATACAGTAAACTGGTTAAATAGGCAGACGACACCAAGGTGGGTCGTGTAGCAGATACTGATCTAGTAGCAGAGAATTTACAACGGGATCTGGATTTAATTAGCGACGGGGTTAATACTCGACAGTTGAAAGTTAACACAGATAAATGTAAGGTAATCCATGCAGGAAGCAGAAATATAAAGTACAGATATTTTATGGGTTCCACTGAAATAAAGGTAGCTAATTATGAGAAAGATCTTAGTGTCTTTGTTGATGCTTCCATGTCCCACTCTCGCCAGTGTGGGGAAGCAATGAAAAGGCCAATAGGATGTTGGGTTACATCTCTAGGAGTGTGGAATATAAGTCAAGGGTGGTGATGTGGTCTTGTGAGGAGAGGTTAGCTGAGCTGAATCTGTTTAGTCTCGAGCAAAGGAGACTAAGGAGGGACATGATCCAGGTATATAAAATTCTAACAGGTCTGGATGCTGTTCAGCCAAATGGCTATTTCAGTATTAGTTTAAATACTAGAACTCGTGGCCATAAGTGGAAATTAGCGGGAGAACATTTTAAAACAAATTTGAGGAAGCACTTCTTTATTCAACGTGTAGAGCATGGAATAGTCTTCCTGCTAGTGTAGCAGAATTGAATTCATACATACACTAAATTATTATTGAGGTTGTTAACATTTTATTTTGAACAACGTACAAAACTCATTGTTTATTTATGAAGATTTATATATGAAGATGGGGAAGATGGTGGTGCAGGATGGTGATGGGGAAGATGGTGGTGCAGGAGGTAGTGCTATCGTTCGGCAACCAGAGGGTTGCCGGTTCAAGCTCTCATTCTTCCTGACCCCATCAAAGTGTCCTTGAGCAAGACACTGAACCCCTAATTGCTCCCGGTGAGCAGGTTGGTGCCTTGCATGGCAGCCTCTGCCACCGGTGTGTGAATGTGAGGCATATATTGTAAAGCGCTTTGAGAAAAAGCGCTATGTAAATGCAGTCCATTTATATTCTTTCTTTAGTTTCATGGTGCTCACAGAGCAGCAATAAATACATTGCACCCGTTTCGAGACTCTCTACTTTATTATCAATTCCGAGGGCAGCAACAGTGAAACTCGACACTAGACCATCATTAGATGAGTCATGTACGACGTTCTGCTGGATGCAAGATATCGTGACGTCCTCAGCCCATAAGTAAACATGGTAAGAAGACCTACAACAGTCTGCTCTGCAAGCTTATCGTACGAAAATTGGACATTTCAAGAGCACAAGATTTCATATATAATTGTAAATGACCGTAAGAGTCTTGTATTTGTATATTAAGCGATTGTGTAATTTCACGAAAGTTTTGCAACTTTAAAGCTGAAAATCAAAAGGTACATGTAAACATGTCACGTTGATGTGAACGCATTTCACTTGAACCTAACAGAACTTAAAAGAAATATATTCCCTGATTTTAGGTCATTAGTAATATGGTTTGATATCTTGTTTGTCGTACTCATCACGGTGTATTCTTGTGGTAAATGTCTGATGTAAGCGGTAACATAGTTTAAAGTTACATTAAAGCCACTACTTAATTTCACTTCACTTAATTTGAAGACAGACATAAACTGCTTAAAGGATACACAAAACAAGATGTTAAAATCCATGGAAAAGACGGACAGTCTCTCAGAGACGCCACAGGTCAGGTCAAGCTCTCGTGAGCGAAACCTAACAGAAAAAGGCCAAGAGCTACGTCAGCAAGAAGTATGGAAAAATGAAAAGGCATTCCACAAAGCTTACGAACTGTGGAAGCAGACAGCAAAGGAAATAAGAGCAAGACTAAAAGCGTTCTGCACTGACAAGGAGCTTGAATCATGCCAAATCGGCATAAAATTAAAACCTGACACACTGCATCAACATTATGAGACTATCCAGAGAAACCATGCCACTACTCCAGATATCGTAAAGCGAATGGATGCATGTGGTTCCCTGACTGCAGAGATTTGTGAACTTATCATTACAAGATTAGTGAACATAAATAGGGTTTTTAACGACCAATTTGAAAAGGAAAAGGTGAGGATAGTACTAAACAGAGATGAGTATGGGTCTGTATTTGGGAAAACAAATACAGAAACTATAATTTCTGAATCAACAGAAAAATCAGGTAAGCACTCCACTGCCAGCTCTAGGTCTTCTAGCAAACGCGCAGACACAGAAGCAGAACTCGCTGCCAGACTAGAACAAGCGAAAGCCTTGCAAGAACTGCATGCTCAGTAATCAAGGGTCGAAAAACTGGAGAGTGAATGGAAGGTCAAGACAGCTGAAATGAAAGTAAAGTTAGAAGATGAAAAAACTAGGCTACGATGGTTGCAAGCAGACAGTGATGTAAGGGTAGCAGCAGCACGTGTTAAGGCTTATAATGACTTTGATAGCGTGAAAAATACTCGTGAAATATATAGCCAGATTCTACCTGGCTACCAAAAAACCGAATCTATAACCGCATTAGACCCAAAAGCTACACCCTTCCATCCTCATCATGTACTACATGAAGCATCAAGAACTCAGGCTGATGCTAACTTAGCTCAGGCAATTGCTAGTTCATTTACAATAAGTCGTCTACCTGTCCCAGAACCCACAATATTTACCGGTGACCCCCTGAAATTTATAGATTGGAAATTATCTTTCAACGCCCTAATTGGACAGAAGCCTCTTCCAGCTAGTGAAAAAATGCTTTTTCTAAAGAGCTACCTTGCAGGAGACGCTCGAAAGGCAATAGAGGGATTTTTCTTCAGGAATACAGATGACACATATCAGGGTGCTTGGGTGATTCTACAAGACAGGTATGGAAGTCCATTTATTATCCAAAGGGCTTTTAGAGAAAAACATGTGAAGTGGCCGAAGATCGCTGCAAATGACCCACTTGCACTTGACCCACTAGCTTGCTGATTTTCTGAAGGGATGTGCTGAGGCTATTCCGCACGTTAAAGGACTGGCAATCCTAAACGACTGTGAGGAAAATCACAAGCTTTTTAAAAAACTCCCTGATTAGTTGGTTAGGAGGTGGAGTCATATTGTTGTGGAAGAGTTAGACCGAACTGGAGATTATCCAAGCTTTGTACACTTTACAGAGTTTATGGAAAGGGAGGCAGGAATAGCATGTAATCCCATTGCATCTACACTTCTGCTGAATATTAGGGCCACAGATGAGAGGCTACCAAACAGAGCCAAAGCACTTAATACAGTTGCTCATGTAGAAAGCCCCACAGTGGGGACAGTAGAAAAGACAAAGGCGAGACCATCCTGCCTATGTTGAAAAGATGAAGCACATGCTATTGCTAAGTGTCCAACCTTTGCAGCAAGAACTATAGATGAAAAAGGGCCTTCATTTATGAACACCACCTTTGCTTTGGTTGCCTGAGAAAGGGGCACATCATGAAAGAGTGTAAAAGGCGGCACACCTGCAGCTCATGTGGTTGAAGACATCCTATGTGTTTGCATATAGAGAGCAGGATGAAACCAACTGAAACAGCCATAAAGGCCTCTGGAGTTGCGGAGGGACAGACTAGCAAAGAAACTCACAAGGTTATGTCCCATGCGTTGACACGACATGCTTCAGCTACTTCTGGCATTGTCCCAGTTCTTGTGTCATCAGTAACAGCACCAGAGAAGGAAATTCTCACTTACGCTCTGCTTGACACACTAAGTGACTCAATCTTCATATTGGAAGATTTAGCTGCTGAACTTAATGCGACCATACATTCATGTCAAAATACACCAAGCCTATACTCGAGACTTCATTCCTGTCGATAAGTCACATATCCCTACTAAAAGTACAGCACTCCATTGGCCTCATCTGATTCACCTGAGAAACAAGATTCCACCACTGCAGGACTGTGAGGTGGGACTGTTGATTGGTTATGACTGCCCATCAGCCCTGGCCCCCTGGCCCCCTTAGAGGTCATCATGGGTCATGTAAATGAGCCCTTTGTACAGCGGACTGCACTTGGCTGGAGCATTATAAGGTCAGCTAACCCCCATTTGGACAGACAGGAAAACCAAGGCTTTGTTCATCGAATTGCTATACAGGAAATTCCAGTGCCATCTGTCACAGATGTATTAAAGGGTTTAGAACCAGATTTTAATTAGAAGACTTACGAGGATAAGTATGTATCCCAGGATGATGTTCAATTCATTCAGCTTCTTAGGGACAACATTAGGCAGAAAAAGGATGGACATTATGAATTACCACTCCCCTTCAAGTGCACTGATCCACCTGTCCTTCCAAATAACAAGAAACTAGCTAACATTCGACTACAACACCTAATCTGTGATATTGAGAGGATGTTCCAGCAGTTCTATGTATCGTCTGAATGTCGTAACTACCTGAGGTTCCTCTGATGGGAGGAAGGTCAGTTAAAGGCAGAACCCCAAGAGTATAGAATGGCAGTCTACCTCTTTAGTGCTGCCTCCTCCCTTGGATGTGCTAATTTTGGACTCGGATATCTAGCTCAACAACAGAAGTCTGAACACCCTTCAGCAGCAGCTTTCATAGAGAAGAATTTCTATGTGGACGACGGATTAATCAGTGTTCCAACAGTGGAAGAGGCTACAAAACTAATCACAGAGATGCAGGAACTCTTCACTGTGTAGCACCATCAGAAAGAGCAGCAACTACCGATCCTCTCAGCATTAACCCTGGCGTCATGCCGGACAGACATGTACTTGGGATTCAGTGGTCTGTGGAAACTGACACCTTCGCCTTCGTCATTGATGCAAAGGATGGCCCCCCATCTCGCTGTGGAGTTCTGTCAGGAGTCGCCTCTCTCTATGATCCACTTGGGTTTGTGTCTCCTTTCACCCTGATGGGGAAAAATATTCTACAAGAACTATGTCACCGAGGCATTGGGTGGGATGACCCCATTCCTGTAAACCTGCAGCCACGGTGGGAGGAATGGAAGAATGGTCTCCAAAGATTAAAGGAAGTCACTATATCCAGATGTTATCATCCCCATGATTTTGGTAACATTGTTAGGACTGAATTGCATCACTTTTCAGATGCCAGTAATACAGGATATGACACATGTTCCTACATAACATATAAAAATGACAGAGGTGAGGTCCATTGCAGTTTTTTAATGGCAAAGGCCAGAGTAGCACCATCAAAAATACAAAGCATCCCAAGACTGGAACTTACTGCTGCTGTCACTGCAGCCAGGATTAGTGTAATGCTAAAGATGGAACTTGAGATGAAATTTGATGAGAAATTCTTTTGAACCGACTCTCAGGTTGTGCTAGCTTACATCAGCAATGAAGCACGAAGGTTCCATGTGTTTGTGGCTAACCGCGTCCAATTAATAAGAGCAAGTACAGACCCAAAACAATGACACTATGTCGACACAACACAAAACGTGGCTGACCATGCATCGAGAGGCCTAAAGGCAGAAGAGATATCTTCATCTAATTGGTTATCTGGACCCAAATTTCTGTGGGAACAAGATGTATTTGTGCCACCTAAACCCCTGACAAAATTGCTTGTTGGAGATCCATAAGTAAAGGCAACTCAAATATTTGCAACCCAAGTCAATGAAGAGGATGATGTCCTAAGCTATCTCAGTCGATTTTCCACCTGGACAAAGCTCACTAAGGTAGTTGCAAGAATTAAAAGACTTGGATCTAGGGAGAGGCAGCGACATGACGACATTGTGACTGTCAAGGAACGTAGGAGAGCCAGTGAGGCGGTGATTAAGCTGGTCCAACGCCAAAGCTTCCCTCAAGGGATAAAGGTGCTTCAAATGAGTCATAAGGGCAAATGTTTCCCAAGTACTAACCCTCTTTTTCACCTTGACCCTTTTCTAGATGAAGGAGTACTTCGTGTTGGTGGAAGACTGAAAGGGCCGACCCTCAGTCATGAACTAAAGCACCCTGTCATCCTTCCAAGAGATGGTCACATTACTGAATTGGTTATAGCTCACTACCATGCTCAGATCTGTCACCAAGGACAAAGTCAAACATTAATGGAACTGCAAACTAATGGCTTTTGGGTCATTGGTGGGAGTAAAACAATTACCAAGTTTGTTCACCAATGTATAGAATGTTGGAAGCTCAGGCGACCGACAGAGGAGCAAAAGATGGCTGAACTCCCTATGGAACGCTGCCAAGCCTCAGCCCCTTTTACCTTCTGCGGTATGGATTGTTTTGGCCCATTCATCATCAAGCAGGGTCGCAAAGAGTGTAAGCGATATGGCCTTCTTTTCACATGTCTTTATTCTCGAGCCGTTCACATTGAAATGCTTGCAGATATGTCTACAGACACCCTTCTCAATGCCATTAGGTGCTTTGGCAGTCTTAGCTTAGCCCTCAAGCAATGTAATACAAGGGCCCTGGAAACATTTCTGGCAGATAAGCAATGTGAGTTAATTTTCAATGCACCTTCAGCAATGCGAGTGGTGTATGGGAGCGACAAATCAGAACAATCCGGAGCATGTTGAATGCTACAATTGCTAAGTGCCCTGGAAGACTAGATGACACTTCCCTTAGAACGTTGTTCTATGAAGCGATGGCCATTGTGAACAGTCACCCATTAAATGTTAATGGAATAGACGATCCGCATGCTCTAGAGCCTTTGACTCCTAATCACCTCATTCTAATGAAGTCCAAAATTGCTTTACCACATCCAGGGAGCTTTGTGAGAGAAGATTTGTATGCTGTAAAAAGATGGCGCCAAGTACAATACCTAGTTGAGCAGTTCTGTAGCAGGTGGAAAAGGGAGTACCTCCTGAACATTTCTTTACGGCAAAAGTGGCATGTACCCCAGCATAACCTAAGGGTAAATTATATAGTTATTCAGGATGACCTGCTCCCAAGGAACAAATGGCGTCTTGGACGAGTGGGAGGGTCCCGATGGTTTAGTTCGCCGAGTTAAGGTACAAGTAGGGGACCGTAAACGGATTGAGAATGGGGACTGTAAATCCAAACCCTCAATTATCGAACGGCCAATTCAAAAGCTAGTTCTACTCCTTGAAGGGCAGTAAATAAACTTAAACTATGCGGGGCTTACATCAGACATGTTTGTGTTGACTATTAAGGGAAAATTGTTTATTTGTATGTAAGGCCATTTCTGTCTGTGTGTTAATACGGTCTGGAAATCATGTATGATTCACTACTGTCATACCTTGGTGAACTCGTGCATCATAACATGATTTGGTGGGAGTGTAAGTGACCACGTAATCATCTTGGAGCTTTGTTTTGTAGTGCGTGAGACGGCGCGAGAGTAGCGCGTAATAGTGAGGGTTTATGGGAAAAACCAAGCCTTAGGAGCACGCACAGACCTCCATTGCACTTCTCATGCATCTTTGCGGGGGCGGCATGTAACGTGAAACGCCTAACAAGCCTGATTGATAAACGCTGAGAAAGTAAAAGTTTGTACCCTCGGGAAGTGGATCGAGATATGATATCTAAGTATGCACTGTTGATTGTTTTGTGACGCTATTCTTTGTTTAAATTACTGTTTATTAATATTCTTTCTTTAGTTTCACGGTGCTCGCAGAGGCGCAATAAATACATTGCACCCGTTTCGAGACACTCTACTTTATTATCGATTCCGAGGGCAGCAAGTGTGTTAATCTTTTGCTGAGAGTTGAATCTGGTGAACTGCACTTGGTTATACGTCTTGAAGACGTTTCCGGAAACTGGAAAGGCAAATCTTCGGAATTCAACAAAATGTGTTCATTAGAAAAAGTAAAGGAAGCATATATGACAAATGTTCTAATATTTAACAGAATTAGTATTTAACTGATGCAAGAGCTTTGAAGTGAGGATGATCTAAAATTCAAGATTCAGTGTCATCTCACCATTTAAGGATACATGTACAAACATTTGCGTAGCATGCCCTTGAAGGTTTCCATGAAATGTTATTTCTCGCTTTGTGATAAGGTAGGGAGGCAAATAAAAAAAATGTAATATCGAATACTAGAAAAACCTTAGAAAAACCTTGCAAAACCATAGTACATAAGCCACATATATGTTTTCACTTCTATTTTCAGCCACACCATTTTTACACAAATGAAGAAAAAAATGCCACTATCTGTTTGAAAACTATACCCCAAAAAAGCACAGGAACAGTTTAGTTTTTATACTCCACTGATGGGCAGCTGTCAGTGTTAAAGTAAAACTCTTTCATCATCAAATAGACAAAACTCAGACAAGCCTTCAAAGAAAACTCATCTGGGCAATCAGATGTGTCATAACTCTCCCCTTCAACATTGTCAGTGCATGTGTACATTTTTGCAAAATAAGCACACAAGAGCAAAAATAAAACCACACATTTTAATAAAACAGCTCTTTAACATTTAAAAATATTCTTTTAAAAGAAACATTACCACAGAATACACATAAAGGCTTCCCTTGACTGGATTAGCTAAATAATACAGGTGGATTTTAAAGCGATTATACTGCCCCTCCCCCACTCCAAAAAAGTTGTCCTATAGTTGGATGAAAGCTTCCAAGATAATACATACTGATAAAACCCAGTAAATATTTCAGTTTGAGGGTAAGCTTGTTAACACCCTCAAAGTCTTGGTAGATGCTAAATTAGCTTAATTATCTCTTGCCACACGCTCCATTTCTGGAGTACACTCCTGAAGAAGGAAGCATCCAAAACCCCCACAATTTTCATGCTTATTAGATCCCATACTTTAAATTCGTAAAAGCAGCACTGACCCTGGGATTATTACATCTGTCCTGCCAAAAAAATGTTATAAAGCACACATACTTAAATCTGAATTTTGAGCAAAATGAAATGTGTTTGAACGGACTGTTCAACAATTTCTGAACCGACTGACTCAGGAACTGGATATATGTGCAGATAGACATAATCCTCCTTGCTATTAGTGTGTAATGAGGGGGAGCATAACCTAAGTTCTGAGTCCTACCAGCAGTTTTAGCGTTGAATTAAAAAAAAAAAAAAAAACGTGGACACTGCAAAACGATGAATTGTAATGTAATGATGGACAGGAATATCATCAAGAAGGTTAGGCTGACTGCTATCCCCCTCCCCATACTGTTCAAGGGCTTATTCTTGTTTGTTTGTACTCAATTTTGTTTACAAACATATTTATACAAGTATAAATATGAACATCAGATTTAAACTAAATCTAGTAAAATGCTTTTAACCCTGTTTATAGACAAAATCATGCTGAAAAGCACAACAAAATAGTAAGAAAACGGGGATACCTTGAAGTAGCTACATGGGGTTAAAGGTGAGATTCTTCCTCAGCTGGACCAATGTCATACATCCAGAGTGTTTTGGATCACATTTCCCAACAACAAAGTTCTTCCTTACAGTTACTAAAAGCTTTGGGATGCCAAAACTAAATTCCCTCTCCCTCCCACAATGTCCTTCCTAGCGCACAGCAACACTCAGCCTACTCTCAGGTGTGGCAGGTAATGTGCAGGTGTGCTTGATAATCTATATTACACATATGGAATGCAATCTTTGCTGCTTTGTTATCCCATAATGTAGTTTTTATCTTTGACAACCAACACACAGAACAAGGTGGAAACGGAATGAAATTGGCTGTCAGGGAAGGGTGAGAGCAACGCTGGTCACTCAGTGTGTCTGGTCAGTCTCCTTTAGTGAGCAGGTCCTCAATGTAAGCATCCAGTTCATCATCTGTGTTGATATCGATGTCCTGTAGTGAATGTGAAAGACAGAACTTAACAAGGGTAACTGCTATGCCATAACAGGTATATGACCATGCAATTCTTTATGCAGGGGCTTGGTTTTGTGATTCTTAATCTCCAAACAGATAAGTAGTTTCAAAGAAAGCCAGCAGAGGGCAGCACCAGAACCAACTGTTCTTTTATCCATATAAATAAGGAACCCAGAGGAAATTGGTAGATCTTCAAGCAAATACAAAAGAAACACAAAGAAAGAGCAGCCTACTCAATGTAAAAATAAATGGCAGCCACTGAGCCCCAATGCTGCCCCCATTCTATGGTGATTTCAGCTAACAGAATGTTGTCATTTGGTCACTGGCCTACCCACCTCTTGGACTTTCTGCAGCAGAGCCACAATATTGGTCCGCAGTTTCTGTAGCTTTTCCTCAGAGTCACGAAGGCGTGCCTCTGCACTATTGCTCTTCTCTTCCACGGCACGAGCCCGGGCATCAGCCCGGCTTTGATACGAGTTGCACAGGCTCTGTAGGCCTAGCTCATACTGCTGGAAGTACTCTTTCTGCAGGGTTAGGCTTGGCATTAGCTCTACATCCACAGCTCTTAGCACCTTAATTAAGTTTCTAAATTTCAGTCAAATATGAAAACAATTAAATAGTTAAGAATTTGCTGGTCTTAAATCATGTCAGTCTTAAGTGGATATAAAATATAAAAACACACAAGTGGAAGTGTCTTACATTAGTTTGGGTAATTTAGTAATTGAAAAGTATCACATTATCTATAGATGAATGTATGGACATTTCCAATGACCAAAGGTTAAGCAGATAAACCAGCTCAGCATAATATGATAAACTTCAACATACCATTGGAAAAGCTACTAACTCCTCTGCTGTCATGCTGTTTATGTCATCTTTTGGAATTCGAAATTCCGGAGGGAAGAAGTAGCGTAGAAACGTCCTGAAACACAACACAAAAGGACCGGTAGTCTGAATAGAGTATGTTTGGATATATGGAACTATGAGACTTTAGGGCTAGTAGCATGAAGTGTGTGGTGATACAAGCCTTAGATACAAACCTCTCATTCAAATCACATTTGGATGCAGTATCGAAGGTATGTATGGGAGGTATTTTCTGCAAAAAATAAAATGAAAATGATAAAGTAAAAACTCTCCACTAGTTTTCAAAGTCCATGCGTCAAAATCCTTCCGGAATGAAAATTAAAATGCATTTGCATTTTAATTTTCCACTCTTGCATGAGTCAGATGTGAAAAATTTTTGTCTTTTCATTTTCCAATTTGACTTAAGTTCACAACATGCAAATATATATGTTAACTGGAGCAGACAGTGGGCAGAACTATCGATCACTGCTGTGCTTTTCTCATTACGTCTGCCCATTCTGTTGTTGTTGTGTTCCTGTATGTCATACAACCAGTTGACTGTTATGAACGAAAAATCACATTATGCCTGGGTAATTTCACCATTTTCATTACAGGGAGACTTGTGAAATTCTTATGCTACAGCTTAAATCTCTGAGTCATATCTTATTTTATATTTTCAAAATATCTTGTGAAAAAACGTGCCGTGCAAACATTACCTTCTAGTAAAGCTACGAATAAGAAAAACTTAAGCTGCGAAATAAGACACTGCGAATAAGAAGCTAAATGAATCCGAAGCTGCAAATAAGTAGCTAACTTAAGCTGTGTGACTTTGGCATTAGTTTGAGCAACACGAGTGGCAATGTGCAAGGAACACAAAAAGGAATCAGCAAACACACTGAGAAATCACAGCAGTGATCCATAGTTCCGCTCACTGCCCCACCTCAGTTAGCATATATTTGCATGTTGTGAACTTAAATGGAAAAAGTAGGAAATGGGGGGAAAAAAAAACTGGAAGAGACAAAAAGGTTTTTGAATTTAATTAAATTTTTCCACATATGACTCGTACATGAGTGGAAAATTAAAATGGAAATGGTGCCAGGATTTTTGCAGACTTTGAAAAGTAAATGGCAAAGTGGAGATTATTTTCATTTTATCATTTTCATTTTATTTTTTAGCAAAAAATACCTCCCATAGATATGCTTTCTACAGCTACGTAACATCGTCAAACTATGACGATTACTTAATATTCAAGACACTGAGAAATTGATACATGCCTTTGCATACAGTAGGTTAGACTACTGTGATGCTCTGTTACTTGGGAGCACACATCACACACTAAACACCTTACAGCATAATTAAAATACAGCAGCTCAAACTGTTACCAGGAACAGGAAATTTGAACACATAACCCCTGCACTGGGTTCCTGTTAGGTTCAAATTTCCCCTACTTACACATAAGGCACTTAAAGGTCTAGCACCTGTCAACCTAGCAGAATTACTTAAAGCTTACAAGCCGCATCGCCCAACTCAGATCACAGAATGCAGGTTTCTTTGTCGTTCCACATATAAAGTGATAGTTGGTGATAAAGCATTCTGCTACAGACGCCCTGTATTGTGGAATGGTTTACCAGCCTATGTTCAGGATGCCAATTTGGTCTCAGTCTTTAAATTTCGACTGAAGACCCATTACTTAACACATAACACAACGCAACATAACTATGGCTGTTGGTGCCGTTGTACATGTCATTTTTATGTACTGTACTTGTCCATTAATGTGTAAATGCAAGTTCTGACCACCCATGCTCTCTGACGTGTATCCCCCATGTCTGAGCGGGAGTCTTGGTTCAGTCCCAAGGAAGGGTGACATTGTGGATGTCTCCTACAAACTAACATTGTGGGTGCGTTTTTCATCTGCACCCCGCTCGGGCTGGAGTGGAGAACTGACTCACTGATAGACTTTGGCTTGATTTAATCAAAGTCTATACCTTGTTTTTAGCAAGAAAGCCTACTCTTTCCTTTTTCCAATAATGTTAGCTGACCCATGGGTACTGGGTAGCCAGGTAACCTTGGAGCCCCAGACTTTTTTTTTTCTACCTACTTGGTTTTTGGTTCCTCTCCTCCACTGTCAACTGGCTTGCTTCCTCTTATTTCTCTGTCTTTCATTTTCTCGGTTTTGTATTGTTCTCTCAGTAATGTTGTAATGAATCACAACACATCTATGTAAAGCGCCTTGGGGTGACAAGGTTGTTAAAGGCGCTATATAAAAATAAACTGAATTGAATACAGAAGGGAAGAGGTTACCTCATCATGACCACCAGGCTATCCATCAGCTCCCGGCTACTGCCGGGCTGCGTGGTATCAGGCTCCATTGCAATGGATGCCCTCTCTGCTTCAGCTTCCTGTTGGGTGTCCGGGCTCTGAGTGACCGGGGATGGGGGTCGCATCAGTCGAACCTCATCGCTGCCCTTAAAAACCCTGCAAGTCACACATATCTCAGGGACTCTAATGGAATAGTACCATTGTGCACAATGACTTGGGCTGTCTAGTTGAAAGGCTTTCAAATGTCTATAAAAGATAAACATTGTGCAAACTCAAACAAAGCCTTTAAATGAATATCCCAAATACCCAACATACAGAACACTGTATTTAATGGAGGCCTTAAAGTTACAGTTAACATTAAACCCTATTTTATATAAAGTGTATTTTACACACATTGATACAGACACACACACACCCTGCCCAATGACACCACATATGGGTGACCTCAAAATCATGTTTCAGAAAGTGGCTTTGTCCTTCAGTACTCCAGGATCTTAGCTCCCTGACCACCACCCATCTATCTCACCATGAACACTACTGCAGAATACCGAGACAGAATCCAGGTACAACCAACCTGTGGGGTGGACTATGAAAAAAGTTTTACATACCCAGGATTGATTTTCTAGAGCTGGGTTAATTGACCCTGTTTGCCACAATTCGCATTAAACTGTACTCAGGGCTCCAGAAAAAAAATGAATAAAATTTCATGAGCCATTGGCTCCTTAATCCAAAATATTTACGAGCCAAATGATTTTTAGGAGCCATAATCTCTATCACATGTCAAATGTAAAATAAGAAATACTTATATAGCACATTTTGTCTCTGGTCTACCTCACACTACCTTTTCTTTCTCCAATCTGAGCGATCTGACCTGCCTACTATTGTTTGTCTTGTACATAAGAGGAGAATAAATAACACAGAAACATGCTACACGTGGATGACCACAGCAGAAAGACAAAAAATGTAAACATTAATAAATATGTATAAAAATGTGTTAATAAATATGTATAAAAACACATAATATAAAAGCTATATGGTTTGCATTGCCCCCTATAGTTTAATGTTTAAAGCACATTTAAATGATTTTTCTGTAATTTACAGCTCTCCACTCAATATCTATCGTATTGAACATTGGAACAGCTGCATTTGAAGTCTTTAATTTATACTAACAGAAGCAACAGCATTAAACCCTGTATTTTTACATCCACCCGGTGTCAGTTCATCATCCACAAGCTAATAGCAGCTTTGCAGGGTAAAAATTCAACATGAGGCCCATTACAACCACTACCTTTTGTATATGTATGTATGTATGTATGTATGTGTATATGTGTGTGTGTGTGTGTGTGTGTGTGTGTGTGTGTGTGTGTGTGTGTGTGTGTGTGTGTGTGTGTGTGTGTGTGTGTCAAACAGATATAATATTCTGAGTTTCATTGTGGTACCAGTGTTTCACAGCTGCCCCCTTACCATCGGTCACGAGGAGTGGGGGTCGTGGGCACGTAATCAAACTTGACTTTCCAACGCACGCGCTGCTTACTGGCCTCCACTGCTGCTACCCTTCCCGTGAACCACTCCTTGTTGACTTTTACCTCCACCAGCAGACCTTTATCTGTATAACAGAGAAAAACAGCACCTTCACACAAATTCTCAGTTCAAACACAACTTCTGCAACAGCTGTACCCTATCAGCTATTGTTCACTGCGCATCACTTCACAATACCATCTGGTTAAACAGTGATCATAAAACATTCACAGAACAAAATTCTTCCATTTTAGATGCCATGTCTTTTTGTAGTGTACTGTACAGCTCTTACGTTTGTGCATTGCCTTTTTGTAGTGCACTCTATAGCTCTGTTGTCAGGTTCATGCCATGGGTTTCTGTAGTGTATAATACCTGTTAGGTTCATGCAGTGTCTTTTTGTAGCATATTGTATATTTATTTATAGGTTCATGCAGTATTTTTATGTAGGGTTCTGTATAGTTCTGTTAGGTTCATGTGAAGTCTTTTTGTAGTGTATAATATAGCTGTTAGATTCATGCAGTGCCTTTTGGTAGCATACTGTATATAGCTGTTGATTTTGAAAACTTTAAGATGTTTTGTGTCGTCACAAG
This sequence comes from Mormyrus proboscirostris, assembly GCA_026779585.1. Classification (NCBI taxonomy): domain Eukaryota; kingdom Metazoa; phylum Chordata; class Actinopteri; order Osteoglossiformes; family Mormyridae; genus Mormyrus; species Mormyrus proboscirostris. The sequence continues at coordinate 33,025,670 of JAODKF010000046.1, forward strand.
CGATACACTCTGTACAACAAAGGACAAAACAGCCTCGATTTGTCAGCAGCTTACCTTTCTGAGCCTCTTTAAGCTCTTTCTCAGTTTCTTCGTCTTCGGCACAATCTGTAATCTGTATTTAAAAACCATAACTAAGAACAAAGTTTATACCCAAGGGGGAAAAAACAATCATATATCCTTTTTCCTAGAAAAGTGTGTACATTGTAAAATTAAATGCAGTTAAAGTCAAATATTTTTAGTATGCCATTTAACTCTTCATCAGGTAGGAAAAAGTAGGAAATCCTTGCTGGAAGACATGCTTATGTATTAGTCCAATACAGGGCCTGGAGGAGTCCAGAGGTTGAAGTAACCTGTCAGCTACCTGTCAATCCTAACACATCTCTGGCTTCTTGGCTACACAATTAATTTATTTTCATATTGGGGGGAAAAACACAATGAGATTTAAAATTTTTGTGATAAATAAAAAGTCAAGTTTGTTTATAATCAACCAATAATATCTTTAGTGGGAAATGCAAGTCAGTAGTTCATTCACATTCTTATTAACCCTTAACATCTGGATACAAAAATTATCAAAATTTAGTAATGTTGCTGTGAGTTTGTGCCAAGACACAAAGCACTGCCAACAGATTGTCTGCTCTTGTCATTTCTACAGAATCCAAAATATTTCCATACAGTGGAAGACGAATGTCTTCATGACTAGTTCTTGTTCACTTTTCTCCTCAGTCATTCATTTTTTACAGTGCCAAATTGTCTATGAGTGAGGCCAACTACAAGAACAGTAATGATTAGCAGCTCAGAGTGCATCCAAAGCTCATGCAAAAAGAGAGGTGGTGGACTTTGCATTGATTATTTTTTAAACATTTACTAGATCAGTGATGGGTGGCCCCCTGCACTCTTTTTTTGACCCATTTGCTATGCACAAATATTCAAAGTTGTGGTATTAATCATTGGCCCCAAGGCAATCAAATTATGATTACTGAGGAAACGCCGTGATGCATTGGGAACCTTTAATTCCTATCAGGAGTCAGTCAATGGATAATTGGGTTTCTTTTGATAACCTTGATTCAAATCTCAAGACTTCACTGAAAAACATTTCACAAATATTACCATGGTAGCTTAAATTGACATTAACAGAATACTAAGAAAGTATTTAAATTGTTATTAAACAGGAAAACACGCCAAATGTAAAACTATCAAAGTTAACTACTGAACTGCAGTTTTTTTATTATAATTCAAAAAAAACAAAAAAAAAAAACCACCAAACACATTAAAGGAAGTGCTACCTGATGGGGGGGCTGCTGGCGATGAAACTTGCCGAGCTTGCCAGCGAAGATTAGTGGAATGATGTTACATCGTTTTTTATTCTGTGGAAAATGAAAAATTGAGCTGCGGGCCAGATTTCATAATAAAATTATAAACATGTTGGCGTACTTTGAGATCTTGACTCTCTCAGGGTATTGCTCATTGCTATCTTAACTTGAAAAAGAATGACTTCTTTGCACTACAAAATAGGAGTTTACCAAAAGCATCATAGTGCAAATATCTTTACAGTCGTGGCCAAAAGTTTTGAGAATGATACAAGTATTAGTTTTCACAAAGTTTGCTGCTTCGGTGTTTGTAGATCTTTTTGTCAGATGTTTCTATGGTATACTGATGTATAAGTACAAACATTTCATAATTGAACACAAGTTCTCAATGGAACTAAGGTCTGGGGAGTTTCCTGGCTATGGACTCAGAATGTCGATGTTTTGTTCCCCAAGTCACTTAGTTATCACTTTGCTTTATAGCAAGGTGCTCCATGATGCTTGGAAAGGCATTGTTCATCACTAAAATGTTCTTGGATGGTAGGGAGAAGTAGCTCTCTGAGGATGTTTTGGTACTATTCTTTATTCATGGCTGCATTCTTACACAAAATTGTGACTGTGCCTACTCCCATGCTTACAAGAAACCTCACACATGAATGGTCTCAAGATGCTTCACTGACAGCATGACACAGGACTGATGGTAGCGTTCTTATGCCCCAAACAATAAGAAATGGGATTCATCAGAGCATATGACTTTACCCCAGTCCTCAGCAGTTCAATCCCTGTACCTTTTGCATAATATCAGTTTGTCCCTGATGTTTTTCTTGCAAAAAAGTTGCTTCTTTGTTGCCCTTCTTGACACCAGGCCATCCTCCAAAGGTCTTCGCTGCACTGTGCGTATGAAGGTACACTCACACCTGTCTGCTGCCATTCCTGAGCAAACTCTGCACTAGTAGTGCCCCGATCCCACAGCTGAATCAACTTTAGGAGACGGTGCGGATGCTTGCTGGACTTTCTTGGGCACCCTGAAGCATTCTTCACAACAATTGAACCTCTCTTTTTGAAGGTCTTGATGATCCGATAAATGGTTAATTTAGGTGCAATCTTACTAGCAACAGTATCCTTTCCTGTGAAGCCCTTTTTGTGCAAAGCAATAACTGCACACGTGTCCTTGCAGGTAACCATGTTTAACAGAGGAAGAACAATTATTTCAAGCACCACCCTCCTTTTAAAACAATCCAGCCTTGCCTTTGTCAACACCCTCATCTGTTAATGAGAGAATCACTGAAATAATGTCAGCAGGTCCTTTTGTGGCAGGGCTGAAATGCAGTGGAAATGTTTTTTTGGGATTTAGTTCATTTTCATGGCAAGAGGATGTTCCAATTAATTGCAATTCATCTGGTCACTTCTCATAACATTCTGGAGTATATGCAAATTGCAGCATAAAAAGTGAGGTAGACTTTGTAAAAATTAATATTTGTGTCATTCTCAAAACATTTGGCCATGACTGTATTAGTATGAGTGTTCTGCAGTACAAAACAGAGGCAAGTTCCCTAAAGCATCATAGTCCAAAGATCATCACTGTAGCACAGAGATCAGATAGCGCTTCCTTTAAGAATATTAATGAACCTTTCCCTGCCATGTTACATTCTGGAAGTCTGTGTTTTGGCACTGCTACATCGTGCATCCACCAAGCGTCTTTATCTTGCCATCTTTGTCAAAGAATATAAGTGACCATGCAGCATGTGAACACAAGAACCTGGAAGTAGGAGAATCTTTAACCCCCAAAAAGTTGCAGAAGTATTATAAAAGTACATAGTAAGCAATGTCGGCAGTTTGTTTTGATCCCAAATATCTGATCACCAAAGTCTTGGCTACAAGAAGATGACTAAATGGTGTAGTTGCAACATTCATTTGGATAAATAAGAAAAAGCTAACTCATGTCACTATTTCTGGCTTGTTTCATTGAATATGTAGCAACTTTCAAGTATATGAATGAGCCATTGTCACCTGGCCACATCCCTCCCCCCTTTTATGGCACGCAGCGGTGAAACACGATCCAGATACATCCTCATCATGCCATAAAAGGAAGGAGGGATGCGGCCAGGTGTTAATCAAATTACCATGTGAATGCGGCTATTTAGAATGTGAATAGCGATCTTCAGGTGACAGCGACACTACACGCCCCCAATGCAGGTAAAACAAAGTAAGGTGACGGTTTACTTTTTTACCGATTTTAACCTAAGGCTCCACTTTTGCGGAGTGATGAATACAGATTTTAGAGGAACATATGCAGCCATCCAGTCTTTTTTTAGAGGAGGTCTTGTATAAGACAACGCCAAACTGCATTCTGCATGTATTACAACAGCATGGTTTCGTATTAGCATATTCTGGGTGGCAGACTGGCCTGCCTGCAGTCCAGACCTATCATCTTTTGAAAACATTTGGTGCATTATGATTAGGGGTGTGCAAAAAAATAAAATAAATAAATAATAAATAAAATAAAATAAAATAAAAAAAAAATCGATCCATTAATATATCCTGATATTTCCTTTCATGATATACTATATCGATTTCTAGCTCCAAAAATTGATATTTGAGGGGGAGAATCATGCAAAATAAAACCAGAAGTTTTGCGAATACCCTGGAGTCGGGCTGTGAGATCCCAACCTGCAAATATTACGGAGGTAGCTATGCCCAGGATGTACAAGGGGGTAACGCAAGTTGTAAAAAAAATCTCTTCTTTCTGCAGCAAGAGTTGCCACTTATGTGCGATTGCTGGACTTCGTGAGCCACTGAATCATGCGTTATGATCACCTCACACCACATTGAGGATTGGCAACTGATTTCCCATGTTTTGTTGATGGGGGGGACCTTTTTCACTACTGCACTGCTAAAAATGTACCGCGAAAGATCAAAACGCAAGATATAGCTGACACTGCAGTTGTCAAAAAAATAGATTCTCAGATATTAATTGATATTAAAAAATAAGTATCTGATTAGAAAAACAACTTCGAGGCGATTCTGGTCCACCATCCGGCGGCTCAGCGCGGGAAAGCGGTGCAACATCAACACTGTATATGGTGGGGATGGGGTGCTGCTGACCTCTACTCGGGACGTTTTGGGTCGGTGGAGGGAGTACATCGAGGACCTCCCCAATCCCACCAACACGCCTTCCAATGTGGAAGCGGAGTATGGGGACTTGGGTGTGGACTCGCCTATCTCTGGGGCGGAGGTTGCTGAGGTGGTTAAATATCTCCTCAGTGGCCGGGACCCAGGGGTGGATGAGATCCACCCCGAGTTCCTTAAAGCTCAGGATGCTGTGGGGCTGTCTTGGTTGACACGCATCTGCAGCATCGTGTGGACATCGGGGGCAGTGCCTCTGGATTGGCAGACTGGGGTGGTGGTACCCCTCTTTAAGAAGGGGGACCGGAGGGTGTGCTCCAACTACAGGGGGATCACACTCCTCAGCCTCCCAGGTAAGGTCTATTCGGGGGTTCTGGAGAGGAG
>JAODKF010000046.1:33075667-33089581 GCA_026779585.1 Mormyrus proboscirostris
CAGGCTTGGCGCCGACAGCAGGCGAGCTGGGCTGGACGGGAGAGTCAGGCGAGCTGGGCTGGACGGGAGAGTCAGGCTCAAGCGAGCGGACAGCAGGGGGCGCGGCGGCGGCCATTTCAGGCGAACGGCCTGCAGGGGTTGCCTCAGAGGGCGCGGCAGCCACGGGTGAGCGGTCTGCAGGGGTTGCCTCGGACAGAACGGAGGGTGTTTCCACCTCAGCAGGCATGTCTGGGACCTCAGGCAGGTCTGGGACCTCATGCAAACCCTCCTGAGCAGATGCCCTCAATAAGGGCTTTACCCCTTTAAGAGCTTTGGGGACTTGGGGAATGGCGTCCCTCACCTTCCTGATGCCCTCTTGCCCGAGACGCTCGTGCCTGTAAAAGTAGTTCTCCAGAGGAGGGGGCTTCTCACAGGCAGGGCTGCTTGGGTAAGCGGCCAGGGCATCCTCCCACGCCGGCAATAGGGAGCAGCCTCCCAGGAAGAGCATCGGGGCGAGACAGGTCGACAGAGGCAGGGTTACCTCCGAAACGGTGAGCGGTCGCAGTCGCTTCTCCACAAAGCCCTCGACCAGCTGCCGAAGGTTTTCGCGCACATCCGCAATAGCTTGTGTGCCCGTGAGTGGAGTCATCTCCTGCAGGAGGAGATCACTCTGGATGCCTAGCTGTCGGAGTCCAGGATCCTCTTGGACCTCTGGTTGCGATAGCCAGTACAGCACCTCGTCCTGCAGCTTGAGGCGGCTGTCCTCCAGCTGCGAAGGTGCGTTTCGGAGATCCGTCATTCTGTCACGATCGGGCAGTGAGCGAGTGAGCAAGCAGGCAACGCAGCAGGACGGGGAAACGAGGATCTTTAATTCCGACAGGACAAAACCACGAGACATTCAATGACGGATCTGACATACTGGGGAAAGACGCGGACTAAATACACAGCTAAGCAGGGATTAACAGGACACAGGTGATCACAATCAGGGCATCACACGAGGAAATGAGGTGGGCGTGGCACACGGGAGGATCGAACGGAGCGGATCATGACACCTCGCCAGTGTCCACATGAGGAAAGCATAGACACTCAATAACAGGAGCATCAATTTCATGCATTTCAATGGTCAAATACATGTATTATTGTCATCAAACATATGCAATGTGAAAAGAAAATCTAATTAAAAATCTATCAAAACACATAAAAGCACAAAAGATTAAGACCAAAATTATTTTTTTCTCCATCCATTCATCTATCCATCCAACCAATTTCTGTAACTGCTTGTCTTGGTCAGGGCCACCTCAGGATAGGGTGCCAGCCCACTGCAGATGAATTTTCTATTAGTCAAAAATATATAAACTTCTGAAAATGTGATGTGACTTCCTTGTAAAGAAAAAACAATGGCAAGCAGAAATAGGAAAAGGAAGCAACACTTCTCAAATGAGAGTTACAAAGTATATTGAGGAGATGGCCAAAAAAAAATTAAATAAAATAACTATTGCACTGTTGTGCAGCATAGCACACGACAATAACAGCACTCAGCATTCAGGAGAAAATCTTAGACCTCCCGAGGACTTGCGTGACCAGCACCATAATAGCATCTTCCACATGCCCAGACTATGTTCTACAATAGTTTGTGTTCTCTGGTGTGCAGTGTTGTACTTCTGTCTCCGTTTTAGGATTCAACACTGGATGATACCAACCACCAACATATTTTGCTATCTGACATGCTCTAGACCTGGACCATATATAAACATCATGTATACTGCCAGACCACTTGGCCATAATGTCTGTTGGTTGATGGTTGCATATCACCTGGATCTTTAGAACACTTTTCAACAGGTGCAGATGGGATTAAAGAGGCTGGGAGAATGAATTGGGATTACCATTCATTCCACGGCATCTACAAAGCTACATATGCCTGCAATGGCATGAAAACCAATTTTGGTGCAATCATGCTAGGCTCCTCTTGCTGGAAATTGTAGTTGCATGCATGGTTACTCTATGCACAGGTTTGGACACAGTGGTTGGTGGTGTAGAAACAGAAAGCTGTCAGAATCTGCACAGTGAAACTGAGATAAAAATTCCAATGTGTTCCTTTTGTCAGTTCATTCTACACCAGACCAAGGAGTCTCATTATTTCATCCCAGGCCAGCCTGTATTTCTTTATTGTTTTTTACTGAGATGGTCTAAGGGGTTCATGTCTGCATCACCAGACCAGCAACTTGGCTTCTTGAATGGAAATGTCTCAAAGACAATTTTCTGGATAGCTGCTATTGTCTTCGCTGGTAGTAAGGAGTGATTCACCTTCCCATTCTAAAGGATGTTACTAAATACATAGAAAGTTTGATTAGTTGACTCCAGGTTGTGCAAAATTGAGAATTTATGATTAGTGCCCTATTCTTAAATTGACCACACCCCACACAATGTTCAATTTGAATGATAAGAAGTATTTATTTCAGTTTAATGAAATTCACACAACACAGGAATGTAAATTTAATCTGACAAGTCATTTAAAAAAATATATATAATTGATTTACTCCTGAGGTGGAAGATTTATATTGACCTTATACATTTACAAGTGAGTGATGTGTACTTTATAAAGTGGAAACCGCTTATAGTGATCATGGATATAGTGATCAACCGCTTATATGGATCAAAAAGCTTGGGACAGAATCATTCCTGTACAAATACTGTTTAAATAATTTGCTTGTGGCAATCAAGTAGTCCACTTACAGTGTTCATATTGGGTCTTTTATACATGACAACATACTGATTTATTTTTTTTTAACTTTGATAAGCTTACTTTGCCTTGCGGTAACCCATCTGCTTCTGACTAGCTACCTGAAGCTAATGCTGCATGCACAGAAAACATGACCCGAAAAAGAAAAAAAGACAAATATAGACTTCTTGAAGCTTCTGATAATCTGCCAAGAACTAGCCACTGAGATGCAATGGCGAAACTACAGTAAACTATATGCACAATATTGTACTGTATTGAAGCACAAAGCCAAGGCATTACGGGCGGCAGCAATTGAAAATGATGACAGGTGAACTGTCACAAAGTTGTTCTTTATTTTACTCATTAAAAGAGATGCACAACAAGCAACAATAACACAAAATCCATGAATAATAGGCAAACATTGGGAAGTTACACTAAGGATGGTAAGGCGCACACACACGGCAAGTAATTACACAATGGCTAAAACGTGAGGATTAGGCAAGGACTGAGTACAACCACAGTTAAGGGTACAAGTGACATCTAGATACACAGCACAAGTACCTACACTAACAAATACAAACAGGCTATATACACACAATCATGAGGCATGCCGGGACATGCAGATGCCACTGGTGCTACAGCATTATAGTGTACTTAAATTATACATAGTTCAGTAATTTAATTTGTACAGTACTGTTAGTTTGAAAAGTATGAATCAGCTGTACTGTATTTTGAAATAGTTAATAAAATTCAGTAAATAGCAACGCTGTCCGTTTTCTTAATAAATCTCAATTAGATGGTAATCTGCCTAAGATATCAAGAAAAAGGGAAAAAGTGGTTATAATAATCATCCACTTATATAATCAAATTCACCCAGACAGGTGTGATCACTACAAGTGGATTCCACTGTATTCGCATGATATTAGGAGAAAGTTGTGTATAACTTTTAGTTCATTCTATCAATATGCATTTGATTTATGTTGGCCTTCTGAGTCTTTTAATCCACCTCAACTAGCCTCAGCGATCAATTAGCATTCAAAAGAATTTAGATTAGGCATTCCAGTCATTCTAATTCTTAACCACACAGTATCTTGAATTTTGTCGCTGTATGTGGCCTGTATATATTCAGTTGCAGCCAGGGGTTAATATGGCAGGAACATCATTCCAGCACCTTTAGTAACTAAATGAATAAATCTGATTGAGTTTCATACATAATAGTGTAAGGTGAGTTTAAAATGTATGCATCTGTGTTCTGAAAATATCAATGCAATGAGATGTATCACAACGACCTAAATCATTAAAGATACATATAAAGTAACTACTATTCTCATACAGTACGATTTTACCCCTATTGCAATGCATTATGATTCAATGTGATACAATACCGCCCTGTCATGCAAGACTTGACCAAGAGACTCGCAGAGTATTGGCCACTTACTCAATATACATTGTTGACCGTACTATTGTTATTGTGTGCCCATCATCTTCCATTATTGGGAGGTAAGTTAGCTAGACTGGACTTGCCAGGACTACATACAGTATGATCTTCGCATTCTTCATATTGAGAAACGCCCCAGGAGATGAGAGTGCATTTCAGAAACAGTTTAGTTAACAATCTAACTATAAAAATCACACTAGTCAACAAAAAAACTTTTTGTTTGCTACTGAGAACTTGAGAAGATAATTTCTTTTCACAATTCTTTTAATTATGCACTATGTCACACCAAATTTGTGTTAAGGATTTTACACTGAAAACAAACATTACTACACATAAAGAGACACGTTACACTATATATACACCTCTTAATTCACACAAGTGATGTCAGCATGTTCAAAAATATTTGAGACACTTGCTTTTACGCTTGCACTGTACATTCGTCTCTCTTTGCAAGAACCAACAGTAGTCCGCTATCATACTGGGATTGAACTTTCCCTGATGTCTGCTTTCCATCGTCTTTATATCTTGATAAAATCTCTCCCCATGCCCTTCGCTGACATCACCAAGATTGGGTGGGAAGAAGTCGAGGTGGGAATGTAAAAAGTGCATCTTAAGTGACATTCTGGCACCCATTACCTGAAACTCTGTCAACATGTTCTCCACAAGCTCACCATTATTCTCTGATCTATAAAAAATATTGGTCACATTTCTAAATAATAAAGGCATAGAGTAGGGAGTTAATTTTGTGCCAAAAGTATTAATCAAAATTTCCATGCTGTAAACTAGCTCCGGAGCTACCCGCCATGTTGCGATGTTCTGAAGCGTCATGGAGTGGGCGTGCTCAGTCCAAATTCCAGCTGACCAATAGACGTGTAAGCTGCTAAGGCCCACCCACCTATTAAAACAGTGCCAAAAATCAAGAGCAAAAATGCGATCCAAAAGCAAAAAAAAAAAATCTAAAGTAAAGAAAAACATTCCAGAAGCAAAACAAATTAGAGAAGAAGGAAAAATTATTTTATTCGACTTTTTTGATATTTGGAATACATATTTTCATTCTGATACTTAATAATTTGCTTGCGGTTTTCAAAATTTTGATTAATACTTTTGGCACAAAATTAACTCTATAATAGAACTTCTAGTAATAATTAAATATTTATATAACGCTGGACATGTCCTGCTTGCCTCTCGATTTATATAACCCTGGCACCTGTGCCTCCCGTCATGGCACTCTGGATTGTGTTTCAGTATATTGGTGATGTCACATACATGGTTAAGCTAACTTAGGTGAGGCACAGGGGCAACAACTGCGGTGAAAGTCTGACCAGTTGTTCTGGTGTAGCAGGGAGTGCAGTATGATGGGAAAGGTTGGTCTTGGTGAGTACAGTCTGGAGGTGAATATGACTTAAAAAATAAAACTAAAGACTTGCAATTTTAAATTTAAAAAAAAAAAGTTTTACTTAAAGAAAAAAGCAAAGCTAAAAACAAACAAACTTTGTGTCACGTTCGGGTACTGGCTTAGATGATACGTGTATAATTTTGAAAACCACTAAACATATTACATTTAATCAAAATCTTTTAAATGAACCAAATAAACTTCCACCTGGCTCATTATCAAACATGTTTCAAATTCCAACAAACCTAATTTTAAAAACTTTAATACGTTCGACAATGGATGTTTTGAGAAGAAGACAGATTACGGATTTAGAGTTTTTTTCATGATTCTACTTTAAGATTTCAGCGAGATATAAAATGAAATAGATGCAAAAGTACGCTGCGTCGCCAACGATGCACTCCACCCCAGAGTGTTAAGTACATTGCTCCATTAATCAGCATCTTATCAGGTCAGGTCGAAGGAGCATGCGCTGATGCAGCTCGTTTCCACACCAACCACATGGCAAAACTCCTCAGTATCCCAGCTTTGGATCCCCTAGACAGACAAACGGTCCAGTTCCACCCTCCGGAAATGTGCCATATGGCTGTAGTGCCATAATTGATGCTCCCACATCATGGTAAATGGTGTAGTTGCAACATTCAGTTGGATAAATAAATAAGAAAAAGCTAACTCATGTCACTATTTCTGGCTCCTTTTATTGAATATGTAGCAACTTTCATGTGGATGATTGAGCCATTGTCTCCTGGCCACGTCCCCCACCCCTTTTTATAGTGCTGATGGAAATGTATCTGGATTGCATTACACAGCTGCGCAGTTTGTCAAATTACCATGAGAATGTAATTTAAATGCGTACTAATGCGGCTATTTAGAATGTGAATAGCGATCTTCGGGTGACAGCGACACTACACGCCCCCAATGCAGGTAAAGGTAAAACAAAGTAAAGTGACATGGTTTACTTTTTTGCCAATTCAACCTAATTTTAAAAACTTTAATACTTCCGACAATGGATGTTTTATGGATTTAGAAAGTGTTTTTTTCATAATTCTACATTAAGATTTCAGCGAGATATAAACTGAAATAGATGCGAAAAGAATGCTGCACCGCTGACGATGTACTCGACCCCAGAGGGTTAACCAGGGCCTCAATGTCTTTATCTATGCCTTGCCACCACACCAGGTCCCGGCAACGCTATTTAAGCTTCACTATGCCCAGGTAGCCCTCATGTGCCATGGCCAGCACACGTGCACATAGGGTATCTGGGACCATCGTGCAAAAGCCACGTGCTACACATAAGTCATGCCAGCACGAGAGCTCCTGCCTGACACGGGAATAGACTAGCAGCTCCTTTGGCACTTCCTTCAGCCATCCCTGTCAAATGTAGGTGCAGAGGTGGGAGAGGACTGAGTCCTGTTCTGAGGATGCTTTTAGCTCCTGTAGGGTGACAGGGGCCTGAAGTGGAGTGTGTAGCATGTGCATGATATCACTTTCAACATGGTTCATGCTGGTGGGTAGGGCCAGGACAGGAACTGATGGAGATAGGAGGTCCGCAACAATATTATTTTGGCCTGGTGTAAACTGCAGGGTGTAGTTATACTGGTGTAGACGATCATACCAAGGGTGCAATCTCAGGGGATTGTGGCCAGTGCCTGCAGTGGACAGCAGAGTTGTCAGAGCCTAGTGGTCCATCCTCAATGTGAAGTGGCGACCATACAGGTAAAGGTGCCATCTCTCGCATGCCCAGATGCAGGTGAATGCCTCACGCTTCCCAACTGAATACTGTTGCTCAGTTTGCTTGAGGACCCGAGAGGCAAATGTGACAAGTCTCTCGATGCCATTCTGCACCTGTGATAGTACAGCCCCATTGGCAGTAGCTGAGGCATCACAGGAGACCATGATATGTCAAAGTGTGTTAGCAAAATATAACAACCTTTATATTATCAATTTTTACTTCTAAAAGCAAGACATTTTTGACAACAAAAATCAACCAATTAAAAATTGTAATGAGATATATCTAATTTGGCATGTTTATACATATGATTTACAAATACCAAAATCTATCAATTTATACAAAAACAGTACAAAATAAAAAAGGATAACCACAAATTAAAAAAGTATTTACCTTAAAACATCAAAACTACATTGCAGCAAAGTTGCCAAACAGTTACTGTTAAATTACGGTTAAATACCAACTGTTATTTTACAGTACATCTCTGTAAAAATTTACAGGGTTTTCCCGGAGCCACGACGATGACAAGAGTAAAACTTTACGCAATCATACAAACTTTGGTAAAATTACAGATTTGCACTATTATAAAAATATCTCTAAAATGGAAAAAAGCATCAAAATGTTGTGCAATAAACTTGAATTTCTATAATTTAAATGCTTGTGGAGACCAAGGTAGGCGGGATGGCTGGCCACGTGTCAGAGAAGTGAGGGGTGCTGGCACCTGACTGAAGTTACGGATAAAACGACGGTAGAAGTTAGCGAACCCCAAGAACCTCTGCAGCTCCTTGAGGGTACGGGGTCTTGGCCAGTCCCGGATGGCTGCCACCTTCTTCTCCTCCATTGCTACCGCCCCGTGACGGATCTCGTAGCCTAGGAACTGGACCTGGGGCAGATGGAAGTCACATTTCTCCCCTTTAGCAAACAGGTGATGTTCCCGGAGCCGCTGCAGTACTTGGCGTATGTGATGAATGTGCGTAGGCTTGTCTGGGGAGTAAATGAGAATGTCATCGATGTAAACGATCACATAGCGATACAGCATGTCCCTGAACACATGGTTCATGAAAGCCTGGAAGATAGAGGGACTGTTAGCTAGCCCGTAAGACATGACGAGATGCTCATACTGCCCCCTGCTGGTGATGAATGACGTCTTCCATACATCTCCCTGTTTAATTCGAACCAGGTTGTAGGCACTCCACAGATCCAACTTGGTGAAGATGCGGGCCTCGTGGATCTATTCTAGCGAGGAGGGAATTAAAGGTAAGGGTTCCCTTCTCTTTACGGAAATGGCATTGAGGGCCCGATAGTCAATGCAGGGCCGTAAGCCCCTGTCCTTCTTCTTCACAAAGAAGAAGCCAGTGGTTACCGGTGAGGTGGAGGGACGGATGATCCCCTGCTTCAAACCCTCCCAGATGTAATCCTCCAGGGACTCTTCCTCCTGGAGGGAGATGGGATACAACCTCCCCTTGGGAAGGTTAGCGCCCTCCAGGAGCTCGATGGCACAATCACAGTCCTGGTGAGGGGGAAGCGCGAAGGCTCTTGCCTTGCTAAACACGTCATGGAAGTCCTTGTACTCCTCTGGGATCCGGCTCAGGTTCTCCAGTTCAGGACTCTCCACTCGGGAGGCTCGACAAGGCAGTGACATGCAGGTAGTCAGACAGTTGTGAGACTAAGGAGTCAGCTCACCTGTTCTCCAATCGAGTCGGGGGTTATGGTGCTGCAGCTATGGATAGCCCAGTATCAGAGGATCCTTTGTGTGGGGAAGAACGTACACAGAGATCTCCTCGACGTGGAGCGCTCCTACTCAGAGGGAGAAGGGACAGGTGCGGTACTGGACTGTCCCCTCTTTGATCTTCTCCCCAGTTATGCCCAGGACGGAGAGAGGCCGGGTGAGTTTCTCTAAGGGCAGACCTAGGTGCTGGGCCAGCGCTGCATCGATAAAACTACCCACGGCCCCACTGTCCACTAGTGCCTGGACAGTCCTCTGCCGCCCCTGGGGACCCAGAATGACTGGAACAGGTAACTGGGTTAGCACAGACATCATTTGTGACGGGCCACCTACTGGCAGAACGTCGTCTTCCCTGCGAGGTCTCACGGGGCATGCCCCGCCTCCCCGCAGTACAGGCATAGACCTCCCTGGGTCCTTCTTCTCCGTTCAGCCGTGGAAAGGGGGGCTGGACGTCGAGGGGTTGAGTAGGAGGGGCTCGAGACGCCTCTGCCTGGTGGCAATGGCGGCGGCGGTCCCGGACGGTGTTATCAAGACGGACCGCTAGCCTGACGAACTCCTCGAAAGACATAGCCTCCTCGTGGGAGGCGAGTTCATCCTGCAGCATAGGGTTCAGACTCCTGCGGAAGATGGTAAGCAGGGAGTCCTCGGTCCAATGCGGCAATGGTGCGGAATTCAAAGGAGAACTCAGCTGCCGACCGGTTCCATTGGCGGCAATCCAGCAGTCGGACTCCTGGTTGCCGTCCCATGGCTGGGTGGTTGAACACCTCCAAAAGGGCTTGGTGAAAGTCCCGGGTTGAGTCAACGAGGGGACTCTGATTCGCCCAGAGAGCCGTGGCCCATTCTTGTGCACGACCAATTAGGAGGGAAATGATGAACCTGACCTCTGCCACCTGGCTGCGGAACATTTCCGGGTGCTCCTTGACATAGATTCCACATTGCATGAGGAATCCCCGACAAGTATCGGGGTTTCCGTCATACCGCTCCGGCAGGGCGATCGTTGCGGAAGCCGATGGACGGGGAGGTGAAGCCGGCAGAGGAACCTGGGCTGCCTGGGTAGCGAGGAGTTGTTCAATCGCTGCGAGGCGGTTCTCCAGATTTGCGGTGCTCGCTGGATCCATTACCTCTCGGTGAAGTATTCTGTGGTGTCCCCGTGGACAGAAAAACACGGATCCAGATATGCAAACCCAAGCCGATTTTAATGGCAAAAGAGAAGCGTAGGTACAGGAAGGGATATCCAATAAGCGTAGTCGAAGGTTGGAAAAGAAGGTCGATAGCCGGGGGGTCTGTCCTACTCAGAGACACGGGACACGAACATACGGGGAAGGGAGGACGCGATGTGCCGGTCTCGGCGGGGAAGGTAGGTCAGGTACGGGAGCTGGTCTGGGGAAGGAAATGGAACAGGGTGAGGAGAACACACAAGGTGGATGGAAAATGGGCAGGCAGACAAGAGACACTAAATCGCTCAGTAAGGCTCAAAAACATTTGGCTCAATACCTCGCAACTGGTAAGCTTTCCGGTTCTCCTTTGTAGGATCAGTAATGAGGCATAATGTGGCGCATCTGGTGGGTCCCGCCTGTGTGGGCGTGACAATAGTAGGTTTCAAATAAAGTTTATTTATTTACAACGTAACAGTTAAGATACAGATTTTTACAGTTAAAACAAAAGACAACTAATGTAAATGTACATTTACTTTACCATTTCTTTAAAATCACGTTATCCTGGGTAAACAAACATTACCTGTCATTTTACATGCATATCCTATACATTTACTGTTATTATTATTATTATTATTAAATATTATTAAAGTCTTTAAAAGACTTTGCTCACTGTTTCATTTACAAGACCTTCCTGTTATAATACAGAACATCACAAGTAACACAGAGAAAGGAAATGTAAAATTACATGTAATTGTTGTTTTATAAACGTCTATGGTCTGTTTGTTACAGCAAACAGACCATACAAACAGAAGTAAAAAGGGCACAAACAATGGGCACAAAACAATGGGCACAAAAACATGAATAAAAAATACATGTGAAATAAGTAATACAGCACTAATCACCTATTGTCTTACGTGTTATTAAATGCTCTTCTCTTTTAGTAGGAGGTATAATCAAATCATGTCAAGAGCAATGGCAACCATTTAAGCCATGTTAGCACAGTACAACCATTTAAGCCATGTTAGCACAGTATAAATGGATTTTCATGGTAGATGGCAGTTTACTTTCCAGGAAAATCGAGAAACATTGGCTTAGCATTAGCAGTAACTTCATGCATTTTGTTATCATTAATGACCATGAGTAAACAGTAATAACACTGATTTTGACTCTGAACAAAGGAATGTATATATGAAAACCCAACCACTTTGGCAGGAGTAATGGCACTGATTCACGTGTAATAAAAATCATGAAACTTGTGTGATAGTTACTATAGAAAGGGCTAAAATACTTATATTGGTAACAAGCTGGAGTTTCAGCTCTGTAACACTGTCATAATTCAGTCTATTTCAATATTTCTGGAAAGCACTCCAGGGGCATGTTATGGGTCACAAATGTTTAAATGATCAAGTTTTGCAACTTAGCGTTCAGTGCATTCAGAATTAAAGTGCACAGCAAACTCTGGTGGCTTGAAATCCACACAAGGGTCATTCACTTTAGCTGTTCCTGCTAACAAGGTGGCACAAACAGAAATAGTGACGTGATGTCAAGTGCCCTATGAATATGTATTTGAATTTAAAAACTATAACAATAAATACAACAATAAATATTCAGGCAATTTTCTGCTCCAAATTGTGGTCAGTGGGATTCTGTTGGATTTCTGCTATTGGGTTATGCAGCAAGACAGTTATCCAAAGCTCAAAACAAACAGAATGAAGGTGTCAGATTGGCTTAGTCACAGTCTGACTTGGTAGAAGGTGGTTTGAAGGTGAAGCCTCAAGTCTAAGCCTAAGTCTTGGAAAATTCATGCCACTTTCTTCCATGACATTTTATGCCACGATAATTCCACTGACAATCTGTGAAATAGAACCAGACATTGTATGGAGCAGAGAACAGTTTGTTGAAGATGGGTCACGCTCCTAGACAGACATATATAATAATAAAACAAAGAAATAATACTGTCCAAACAATTATCAGTTACTAGGGCAGCACACTCTGTGAAGCTAACGAACTCCTTTGCAAGTTTCTCCTGCTCCTTTTGAAACCTCAAAAACTATACTGTACCAGTACCTTAATGGAACGTTCACGGAACATTTGTTACAGATTCCAAAAATGTAACCTTAATAGAACCTTCAGGGAACGTACCTTAGTTATTCCATTTACTAATGTTAATTAAAAGGTGAAAAGACATGATTACCAATATATGCTTTTGTTTCCTTTAAGTAATCTATTTTATACAGGATGGAAGATAAAGCTAGACCCATCCTTGATGACTGGGTTGTTCTGTCATCTTCTTCTGACCTATTCAAGGAATATGACAACAATCAGAAAACATCACCGAAAATGGTTGGTGTTTATTTAATATCTCAAACGATTAACAGGTATTTCTTAATTCAAAAATCCTACACACTTAACAGACCTACATGATTTTCATATACATACTTCACATCCATTTACCCCAGATATATATATATACACAACAAAGCTAGGACTATTAATCTCGGAACAAACATGGCTGCCTCCATGAACATGCTGCTGTGTGTTGTTGCTTTATATTTTAGCATATTTGGATTGAGATTATTTTTTCAGAGTGACACTGGAACTAGTCAAACCACACTAAAAGCTAAATATTTCACTAAAATATTTTAGTACATTCATAGTGATATTCTTTTTTCAAGAGGCAAACAAACTACAAACAAACCAAAGACACTAACAAGTCTGGTAAAAATATCATATTGCATGCTAGGATACGGTTTACAGTCATGATATGGTATTCTCTAAATCGTGCAATTTATAACTATTAATATATTTAACAAAATAAACATTTTAAAATATTTATGAAATAGTATTACTGTTGAGTGTGTAAGCCGCCATGTTGAAATTACATCACATGGGCAAAGCTTGTCCGACATCGACAACTTATCCCCCTGCCTGCATTGCCCTACTGTTGTTTAAAATGCTGCTAACATTAGCACAATGCTAATAATTTTGGCGTGATTACAGAGCAATCGGAGAGTTGCCACGGTCCTATTTGTTATGTCTGAAAGTTCGTATGTTGAAAGTTCGTAAGTAGAGGAGCATCTGTAATGTATTATTTTTATGCTGTAAATAGAAATCCTAATTTTACATGCTAAAATCATACAAATAACTATAGCAACATTGTCAGGTCAATTGTTAGAACTTGGGTCTGTCAGCGTCACTTTTAGTGACACCCCCCCCCCCAAAATAAATAAATTAATTAATAATAAAATAAGCATAGACAACCTGGAAAAGGAGACCGTTTAATTGACCGTCAATTGTTCTTAGATTCTCATTCATTCATTCATTTTCCAACCCGCTTTATCCAATTGGGTCACGAGGGGTCCGGAGCCTATCCCGAAAGCAATGGGCACGAGGCAGGGAACAACCCTGGACAGGGGGCCAGCCCATTGCAGGCTCTTAGATTCTGTTTAACATTATTATGTTTACACATTTTTTGTTCACAAATGTTCAAATAAATATAACATAATATAATGTTTTTAATTAGTGTAATGTAGGTTGTGTAGTTATTTAATAAGAAAGTGAAATAATATCCACTGGTCCAGTAGTCATGTTTGGCAAAATTTAATTAAAATATTGATATTTCTTTTTTATAGTTCAGGTAGAGATATAAAATATTACAACTTAAGAAAGTCAGTGCTTTAGTGTTTTTTGTAACGTTCACTGGTGGGCAGGCGGGCAAGAAGGCAAATCGAGCCAGACGGACGGGGAAACGGGGTTTATTACTAAGGAGACACGGC